>RJWJ010003292.1:0-42826 GCA_004363605.1 Indri indri
CAACAAGCTCATTTCTATGTGCACATGAGCATTTAGAGGAATGCATTTCATCTAATATAGTAGACATCAAACGACTGAATAATGGCGCAATAATGAGAATGTCATTCAAAGCTTTTCACGATAATTTAAAAATCATTCTGAAGTTTTCAATAATGTAGAAAAGCCTCTGCTATTAGGTCAAGGGCAACATTTGTTCACATTACTTAAAGGTCATTAAAATACATCCTTAATCATAACATGTGGTTCATTACAAATAAAATTGCCTTTTGTTCAATAAAACTAATTAAACGTAAATGGCATTGTTTACTGCTATATGGATCTTTTGAAATAAATCAGGATGTCATGATTTATTGAAAATTACTGTGCTTTGTGGCTGTTAATAAATTGGCTTGATCACAAAAGCCAGAAACATATTTCCAGACGTCTCTGGTGCCTGGAAACCATGCCCTCTACATGGCGATGAAGCGAAAGAACACATGTGGCTTCACGGGCACTGTGGCACGGCCATTATCACATGACTTCTTGGACTTTCATTCTCTGATCACAGCAAGTGCTCAGAGACAACGGAATTGGTGGAAGTCACTCTTAGTGGTGCCCTCGGTTCCCTAAGAAAAGCTCTCAGGTCCACAGGTTTACTGAGTCCGGGTGTCACCACAACACAGTCTGATGCAGCATGACCAGTGACACAACAGCAGGTCGTGACACGGAATATCCCCCACATCCACAACACGGGAGACACGGAGTTGAAATGAGAGACAAGGACGGGTTTAAGCTATTAAATGAAATATTGAATTGCCCTGCCTCCATCCATAATGAAATCAGAGCTTTCTTTTCTGGGGAAAAAAAGATCTATATATATAATATGCCAAATTATATGAAGCTACAAATTGAAATTGATTAATGAATCAGAAATTCAGTTAAACTTGCCTCTGTTCCAGAACATACTGCTTTTTGTGGTAATATCAAAAATTAAACTGTTTTCATTTACCAGTCATGCCACTCAAATGTGTACGGGTCATAAAATTTTAAAAGTAGCATTATATGAATTGTGTAACTCTGTAAATATTTTAAAGTTCACATATATATCTGTGTGTATATATCTGTCACTGATAAAAGAAAGCATCCTTACATTATTGACATGTTCTGTAATCAAGCAAAGAGATTACTCAAAATTATAGATAATAGTAGAGTGAAATTTTAACTATTAAGGTATAATTTACATGTAACAGAGTGCACATACCTGAAGTGTAACATTTCACGTGTTCTATGTATATGCCCGTGGCCGTCACCACCAAGACACTGACCGTCTCCATCACCCACAGTAGCACCCTGGCCCCTTGCAGCCACCCCTCCCTCCACTCCCAGCCTCCATCCACTAACTGATGTGCTTTCCTACACTTTTTTATTAATGGGAATCATACTCTTGTTTGGTTGGTTTATGTCTGGCTTTTCTTTCAGACAAATTATTTCTAACAATATTTTGATTCTGCACTTTCTTTTCTACTACACTTGGCAAAATTAAATCTATTACAAAGTTATCATTATTCTGGCTGACCCCACGCTGCCTACGGCCAGTGGACCCCAGAATTCTCACAAGGGTCTCTGGGGGAAGACAGGGTGGGGCTGCCACCTACGTGTGACAGCAAACCAAAGCCCTCTCAGTCACTTACGGATTCGCAGTCTCCCTCTCCCCTTTAATCCTGGGATGATTACTTGAGGATGCACATCAGAAAAAGAAAACAACATACAAGGAGGAAATACTGAGAAACAGCAGCACTAACCCAGTAATCAGTCCAAAATACGTTAGAAAGTCAACAGGCTACAAGAATGTCTCCACGATAGAACTCAACTCATACTAACAAATAGCATGAGAATACGCTAGATGTCTTAAGTAGTGATGAAACTCACTGCTCTATTTTGCAACATAAAAAAGAAAAGGAAGGTAGAAAGCACTGGGAAGCAGTGAGGGTGGGCAAGAGCTGAGGAAGGAAGCAGCGACACAGGAACTCGGGCTGCAGCCTGGGCTGCACGAGGCGGGTTTTGCTCAGGTCACTGCACACAGTAAAAAAGAACCTACTTGACCCTCACTCTACAACTGTCATCTAGCTACACAGATTTTGTGACGTTACTGGACATCCCTCTCTGCGGGTCTCTGTGCATCAAGTGGACCTGCAGGGAATGATATTTTAATAATTATAACACTGTAAATGCAAATGACCAGTCTCTCACTTTTGGACTCCACCTACTCACAAACACTTAAAGTGGGTAAAAGGATAAATGAATATTGGCGGGAGAATAGCCTTCTGGGTGCAACACCAAACCTATAAGCATAAAGGAAAACATACAAATATTTACCTAAATAAGGCTTAAAACATTTATATGGCAAAAGATTGGGAGAGTATCTTTGCAACGTGGACTGGACAAAGGTATGGAGAAACAAGCACACTCATACCTTGATGCTGACAGTGAAACACTGTGCAACCATCTGAGGGCAATTTTAAATTTGTGCAAAAACAGTAAGTAGTTCAGTATATGGTATTGGTTTAACTGATTCACAGGCTTTTTTTTTTTTAATTTTTTTTAAAGTTTAATCAAACTTAAAAAGCTCACTCACGGCTTCACCCAAAATAAATGCTAGATAGATTCAATTTTGTATGTGAAGCAGATATTATTTCAAATATAATCATGAGTGGAAATAGTCCAGGCATAAAACCGAAGCACTAATCATTTTAAAAACCATTTTAAAGATGCTGGTAGGTTACATTATATAAACATGCTGAACTTTTATTTGAGCAAAAGAAACTATAAACAAAAGTATTTAGAAAAGACTGATAAAAATTAGAAAATAAAAAAATGATTAACAAACTTTATATATAAAGAAATTTAAAAACACACAACAGAAAAATGAGCAGATGACATGAACAAAAATATGAGAAATATACTTTCTTAGATAAAAATTATCTTCAACTTTATAAAAAAATTAAACAAAATTAAATGTACACAGTGCACCATTTTCACGGTTTCATGGTTTCAGATTGGAAAACAGTGAGAGAACGACTAATTAACACACAGTAGATGTCATCAGCTGCTGTAGACTACTGGAGAGCATTCTGGCCTTCTGGCCAGAGGATCTAAATATGCTTAGTGTTTGATCTGGAACCTTCCAGTATCACACTAGGGTGGGAGGGGATATAAGCAAACTAATGAGTAAACTAACACTATCATAAAACATCAAAATTGTTAGCTTTTATAGTTATCAATATCAGGTTGGTTACAGAAGCTGTAATTTATCAGAAATTACACAGCTAATAAAACACTTGCAGAAATACACAATTTCTAACATGAAAAGATGATCCAAAACATATTGTTGAATAAATTCTACTGGGGAAAAAAAAAGGAGCTATAAATATATTATTAATAGCATTATCCAACCAGCAAGTGTGTAACAAGGGGAGGTACCTGATGGAAGGGTTTGCACCAAAACGTCCATTGACAGCCAAGGCTAACTGGTAGATTATGAAGGTTTTTCTTCCATTTTATGACTTATTACTTTCAATGCACACGTTACTATTAAAATCAGGAAGATAAAAATCAACCTCTACCTCTTTTCTGAAGGAATGCATCCTGAAGGAGAGGGCTGGGAGCCTCTGAGGTAGAGAAAGATAGGGACCCAAGCCTCCGCAAGGGGTTTACCTGGCCTGGTGAATCCAGTCCTAACAGGCATATCCCTACTGACAAGCAAATCCTCAATTAACAAATGCCTGTTTGTTTTAATTGTAATTTGAAATGTCATGTAGCTTGTTTAGTCCAGAAGAAAGTTAATATTTCTCATTAAAAGTTAATCAACAACTGCCAGGTGTGGTGGCACACACCTATAATCCCAGCCACCCGGGAGACTGAGCTGGGAGGATCACTTGAGCCCAGGACTTCAAGGATAGCCTGGGCAACGCTGCAAGATCCCGTCTTTAAAAATCATCATCATCGTCATCAAGGACGACTTCTACAACCATGTTGCAATAACTGCTGTGAGACTTGCCCTCCCACCAAAGACAACTGGAGAGATGAACAAAATGGATGAGATAACTATTTTCAGATACTGCATATACTGACCCCAGGGAGAAAAGAAACAAAGCTGCATGCCCCATGCAAGCCCAGCTTCTTGCGTAAAGGGGATTTACCGTATCACAGGGCAAGAGGGGAAGCTAAGCAGGGGGGGCAGCTTTTCTGAACTTAAGAGACAGATCAGAAATCAGGTAAACTGCAATACCTCGTCTTTGCAAAGTACTGTAAAGAAGGAAGGAAGAAAACCAGTTGCAGAAATATGCAAAATGTTCCGCTCGAGCCTGTCACTGAATGCTAACGTGCATGTTACATAGGGTAAAACCATATCTGGCCAGGCAGAGTACACCCAGAGAGCCCCACACCGAACTACCCCCGGAGACAGCAGAGGTGGAGAGAGATCGACTTCTGACTAGCCGCAGCTGAGAGGCACCTTTGAATAAGCAAGGATTTCAGTAGATCCCAGAAGGATCCTGCCCCGGCCGTAGGATCAAACTTGCATTACGACGAAGGGGACTCCAGGCCCACTCTGCAAAGTTTAACAACAGCCTTGAAAAGATCAAGCTGATCCACGGTTGCTGAACTAAGAAAATAAAGATCAAGAGGCTTTGAAGGAAGAAATACAAATCTCAGGCAGTAAATGTAATATTTATAACATCCAGCATACAATAAAAAATGACCAGACACAGAAGAAGCAGGGAAGTGTGGTCTATAACAAGGAGTAAAAATTTTAAATAGAAATATAATCAAAAATCACAGAGAATTAACAGAAAAGGAATTAAGTATTATAAACTATTAAAAGATTTACATGAAACCATAGACATATTAGGAAAATAGAAAAAGGTATTTAAACAACAAAAATGAGAGAAACACATGGAACATCCATAGTAGTAAAGTAGATGTCACAGCAAAGACCACCACCAGAAATAATTAAAAGGGCCAATTTAAGAAAATAAAATAATTTTGAATGTGTATGCACCCAATAACAGTGCTTTCAACATACATGAGGCAAAAACTAACAGCGCCAAAGGGTCAAATCAAAGAGCATGAGATCTTAAAATTCTTCTTCAGTAATTAAGAGAACAAATGGTAGAAAACAAGTAAAAACATAAAACATTTAAACAGTTTCCATCAACTTGACCTAATGGATATTTACAGAACATCCACACGACAGAACACACACTCTTCTTAAGCCCACATGGAACATGAACCCAGAGAGACCACCTGCTGCACCATATGACAAGTCACAATACACACAAAAGGTTATGACACAGAACAGAACATGCGACCATAACAGAATTAAGAAATTAACCACATCAGGAAAATTGTTTACTTGGCAAATAAATATATTTCCAAATAATCAAGGGGTAAAAGACAAAATCACAAAGGAATTAGAAAATATTTTTAACTAAATGATAATGAAAATGCAGTACACCAAAATTTGTATGATACAGGTTAAATAATGCTTACAGATTTATAGCTCTAAAAGCTTATAAATAGAAAAGAACAATGTATAAAAATCAAGGCTCTAATTTCCACCTTAAGCAATTAAAAAAAGAAAGTTAAACATAAACCAAGTAGAATGAAGGAAATAAAGAGCAGTGAGCAACATAGAAAATGAACAGACAATAAAGATATTCAATGAAATCAAAAGCAAGTTCTTTGAAATAATAAAATACGTGAATCTCTGGCTAGACTGATCAGAGACAGAGAGAGAGAATTAGTTCTGTACCAAAGAAATCCAACTCATAATTAAATATTTTCAAAAAAGTAAACTCACAGACCAGTTTCAAGAGTGAATTTATTCAACATTTAAAAAAAGCAGTAACACAAATCTAACACCAATCATACACCAACATTTAAAAAAAAAAAACAGGAGGCAAAGAGACTCCCAAGTTCATTTTATATGACCAGCATACCTGTCAAACTAAAGACAATAAACAAATGCAATACATCCTTAGTGAATATTGGCATGAAAATCCTTAACAAAATGTTAGCAAACCAAATACTGTAACATACGAAAAGACTACTCAGCATGACCGAATGGCATTTATACCAGGAACACACGATGGGTGTAACAAACAAGAAACCAGCTCACATAATTTATCATATTAATGGATAAAGGAGAAAATCCATACAATCATCTCTACAGATACAGAAAAGCTTTTCCAAAAACCCACGCATGACGGAAACCTCTCAGCAAACTAGGAACAGAAAGAACTTCCTCCACCTGACAAAGAGCATCTACAACAACCCACAGCTATCAACGTACGTAGAGGCTCAAGGCTTTTCCCCCAAACTGGAAATAGGACAAGGATGGAGGCCTGTGTTAGAGATCTCAGCCAGTGTGATGCTGCAAGTGAAAGGAACAGAAGGCTGTGCACACAGGCTGCAACCACAGAGTTAAGGTGTCCTCTCTGCACATGATGCGGTCAGGAAGACGTAACATTCTAGGGATTCTGCATAAAAGCCACCAAAAAGGCATGAACAGACACTTCCCCTGAGAGGACATACAGGTGGCAAACCAGCACATGAAACAGTGTTCAGCATCATTAGCCATTATAGACGTGCAAGTTACAACCACAGTGAGATAGCACTACACAGTTGTCAGAATGACTAAAAAAATGGTGGCAATAGCAACTTTGGCAAGGATACAGAGAAACCGGATTCCGCATCCACTGCTGGTGAGACTGCTCAGGGTGCAGCCAGTCTGAGGACAGCCTGGACCACCCTATGAGGCAGGAATCGCTGTGTGCACACTGCCCGCACAGGCCCAGGGTAGGAAAGTGCTGCACCCCGACTTGTGACCTATGATGTCACAGCTGCCCAGGGTCCCCAGCACTGTGAAGGGGGCAGAGTCAGCTGATCCAAGGGGAGGAGGCAAAGCAAGCCCAAACTCTAATCTACTCAGCAGTGAACCTGCCGTCCTTCCTCATCAACCGTAAGAAATGTCAGTCGTAATAACTCTGAACATACACATTATACATAGCATCCTACAGAACTTAATGACAACCACAGAACATCGAGAATTGACAAACCATGAAAACAAATCATCTGACTGATAGGCTACCCCGCTCTGACTGAGAAACCCTGATCCTGAACAGTAGCTTGGGCAATTTTCAAAAAGAACATCTGACCTGGGGACTAATGGAGACTATGTGATAAACAGAGATAACATAGAGAAAGGAAAATATTCCTATGTGTCTAAAACGGAGGAAATTAAAAATAGGATACAGGTTGCATATATCTGGTTTTATTGATTTCAAAAATACTATACATACACAAGCACACGTGTAACTTTTAATTGGCAAGGAGAAGGGCACACCACCAAATAAAAAATATAAATTTCTAATAAGCATGGAGGAAAATTTCAATCCTATTAGTAATCCAAGAATTACAAATTAAAACAATGAACTGTCCACATTTTCTCTATCAAGCCAAGTTTTTTTTCTTCAATAGTCATTTTAAATACTTTTAAAAATAATGTCTAGTAACCATACATTGCAAATTACAAAATGTTTTTGCACATCTCTTCCTGCGATAATTTGGAAATACCAGAAGCCTAAAATTGTGATATCCTTCCACCAAACAATTCTACTTCTAAGAATTTATCTGAAAAATACAGACTTGCTGTTTGGATGCCTTCTCTTAATGTTTACATACTTCTTCTACAAAGTGGAGTAGGAGCTGCTCACTTGTCCCGCACCCCGTGAAGAAGGAGGCAGAGGCTGGTTGATTAGCTAAATCTCATTCACCAGCTCAGGCGTTAGAAAACTATGGCCTGTGATCCAAATCTAGCCTGGACTAATTCTGTGTGGCCCTCAAGGTAGAAATGTATTTTTATTTGCAAAGAGTTGCCAAAAAAAAAGGAGGAGGAGGAGCAAGAACACAGAGGACAGTGGCTATGTGGTGGACACAGCATGTGGTCCACGGTGTCCCCTGGCGGCAAACAAACAGACAGAGAAGGAATAAGCAAACTCTAACTGGCGTCCAAATGGTTTGGGGAAAGATACAAAAACACATAAAGGAATGAATGTCAACCTAGGGACCACCTAAAATATAGGCAACACTAAAATACTTCAATAATGAAAATATCTATGAGTCTTACATGTCAAACACATTTAGTATCCAAAAAGTCCAGTACACACAAGAATGAGGAGGCTCTTGCTATTCATGGTAATTAACTGCAAACTGATGTGAGTAGCTATTCCTATCCTAACGCAACCAAACTAAGGAATGTGTATCCGATTTTCCTTCCCTTAACAAACAACTGCTCGAGTCAAAGGTCACTCAAGGACAACCTCGATATTTCCTTACTCAGCACTGAGTATCAACAAATCATGTAAGAAAAAGCTTCTCATATTCAGATCAATACTATACACAAACTGACATAAAATAAATACCAGTGGACACAACTAAGGTTTTATTAAAAAAAAAAAAAAGGTGTGTACCAGTTTAGGTTAGGAGACTCTCAATATTTGTGAAACATTTGTTTTAGACATCATGGAAAATACAGAAATCTATAAATACTGTTCTCTCCAACCTCACCCCTTATGTATTCTCCAGGTACAAAGAAAAACTCAGCAAAGGTGAAATAAGAATTCTGAAAGTGTCTCTCTCCTTCTCCCCCTAGTTTAAGACACAGAGTAACACTTCGCTCCCTCCTAATCAAGGAGGGCTCTCTACCTTTCAAAAAGCTGAGGTCAACAGGCTAGTCTCAAAGACCAGGCTAAACCATGTCTGACTTCCAGTTTCCCAAAGCAATATCTTAACTAGCCTGTTAGGGAGTGAATCAGTTAGCAAGAATGGACTCATCTATTCCCTGCTGAAAGTTCTCTAAAGTGTCAAGCCAATAGGAACATTCAAAACTACCTAAAACCAATGATGTGCTAAAACACTACAGAAATTATTCTGACATAATTTTCAATGACCTTTCCTGAGAAATAAAAAAGTTATAGAACAAATTCTCGATGCATTAAATAAATTAGCTGGTATAAACGGAAATGCACGTACCACCCACAAGTTACCACTAGAAATAAAACAATGACATGGCCCGGACGCTGCTCACCCCCAGAGCTGGCAGACGCTGCGTGCAGCTCACAGCCACCTTCAGCTTCCAGTCGGTTTCACCGTCTAGTTGATCCGTTCGAATAAAGCACGAACCTTAAAAGGAGAAGAAAAATTCACCACTCTTGAATGTGTTATCCCTGACCTGCAGTATCACTGAAGCACAGTATCTCGATGTATGGTTTGTGTCCCACTCACAGATGATACATCTAGATATTGCCAGGAACAAAATCCGTAAAAGCCTTTATTTGAGATGATATTACTTGATTCACAGAACAATTGTGCTGAAAAGATAATGGTCATTAAATTTTTTTAATTAATCACTTATTTCCTAGTTGGTGTTCTCGCCTATTCAGGGTTAGCAGTGATTCGTCTTTTACTTTAGAAAGACTGCATTGATCATTTCTACCTTTAATCCATGTTCTAATAATGACAAAATAATAAGTAGATACACAAAAATATTAAGAGTATGTGATATTATCTTGCTAATAAAATATCAGATTTACCACCATAAAATATGTTCAGTAATAAAAGCAAAGCTCAAATGCCAAAATCCAGGTAAGTGCTATTACATATTCACAAGCTTATCAAATTTTAAACATGGAAAAATATTAAATTACAAAAATCCATTTACCCTTTTACCACGCTATCATCCCACTTCTCATAAACTATTCTAAAGATAGAAAGCAAATGCACAAAATGATATATACACAAGACTATTACAACATTGTTTATAACAAAAGGTTATTATAAAACAAAACGGAACAAATGATTAGGGAACTGTTTGAATAAAACAGAGCACATGCAGCAATTAAAAAAAGAAAAAAAGAAGAAAAAGAAGGTAACTTCAATACACTACTATGGAAAGATTTCTAGGACATATATTGCTAAATGAAGAAATCCAGGTGCAGAACAGTATATACATAAAACAATACATTATAGTTAAGAACAAAGGAGAGGGGAGAGAGAGAGAGAAGTCATGTGTGTATGTGCAGGCATCTCTCTCTGCATGTGCAACTGTGTGTGGGTGTGCATCTATGTATCTGTGTATGTGTGCATGTGTATCTGTTGTGTGTGCACGGGTGTGTATCTCCATGTGTATCTGTGTATGCTGTGTGTGTTCACATGCATATCTGTGTGTGCACATTTGTGTATTTATCTGTGTATGTTTGTGTGCATTTGTATCTGTGTGCAAGTGCATGTATTTCTGTGTGTGCCTGTGTTTTTTGTATGTATCTGTGTGTACACACATCTTTATGTGTCTATGAGCATATCTATCTGTGTATATATCTGTGTGCATGCATGTGTATCTGTGCATGCAAGTTTGTGCGTGCATTACCTGTGGATGTGCACACATATCTTCGTGTGTCTACAAGTGTATCTGTGTGTGTGCATGTGTACCTGTGCCTGTGTGCATGTGTTTCCCTGTATGTGCCTGTGTGTGTGCATAACACCTACAGAGGGAGGGAGGGAGCAGGAGGAGCAGGAATAGGGGCATGACAGAGGTAAATTTCCTCAGTTTTCATCTCGCCTCTTATATCTCAGACTAGTTACTGAAGAACCTGGCCACCCATAAACACCAACGAGCACAGATAAAACAGTCCCAAGAAATGTCTACGCTCTCTAGCCAAAGGGAAAACCTAGTAAGAAAGAACGCTTCTAGATGATAACCACCCTATTCCAACAAAACCCACAGAAAAGGCTGTGACCCTCCAGTACCTCCAACAATGGCACATTTGCACCTCCCACAGTGAGAGGTACCCCTGCTCCTCTGGGTGGAGTTACAGAGGTCAATGGAGAACCTGAATTTCCAACCCCATTTGGCAAAACAGAGGCAGTGCCCCTTCCCTGCTACCCCAGTGGCGCAGTATCCATGGAGGCCTGCTAAAATATAAGATTTTTGAAAGATACAGATTCTCATAATACTCAAGATGTCCAGAGTAAAAAAAAGAAAACACTCACATCATAAAAAGAACAGGGAACATCGCAAACTGAATAGGAAAAGACAATCACAGACCCCCAACATCAAAAAAACTCAGATGTAAGAATTATCTGACAATGTTTTTAAAGTGTCATAATAAAATGTTTCAATAATAAAATATAAACACACTTAAAGGAAATGTGAAAAAAAAATCTCAGCAGGAAAATGTAACATATAAAGAAAAATCAAATGTAATATCCTTACTGAAAAAAGAAAATAACCGGAAAAAATATTCAATGGATGGGATTGACATCACAACAGAAAGGGCAGGAGACACATTCAGTGAACTTGACACAGAACAAAAGAAATTACCCAATATAAACAATGGAGAGAAAATCAAACAAAATTAACAGAGCCTCAAGAACCTGTGCGACAGTAAAAAAAAGAACTAGCATTTGTATCATTAGAAATCAGAAAGAAAAGAGAAAGAGGGTAGGGCTGAAAAAGTACTTGTAGATATAATAGCAGAACATTTCCCAAATTTGGCAAAAGACATAAACCCACAAATTCAAGAAGCTGAGCAAATGCCAAACCGGATAAGCCAAAAAAAAAAAAGAAAAAGAAAAAAGAAAAATCCATGCGAAGACATCAAAATCAAACTTCTGAAAACTAAAGACCAAAAAAAAAAACAAAAACAAAAACCCACAATCTTGAAAGTGGAATGAAAGAAATGGCACTTCACCCACAGGAGAAAAACAATCAGAGTGGTGGTGGAAAATACGGAGGCCGAGAAAAAACGGCACAGCACTCTTCAAGTTCCGAAAGAAAAGAACTGCCAACTCAGACTATACCCAGTGAAAACATCCTTCAGGAATGAAAAGAACACAAAGACATCCTCAAATGCGGGGAAACTAAGAGAATTTGTTTCTGGCAGACCTACCCTAAAAGAACGGCTACAGAAACTTCTCTAAATAGAAGGAAAATGGGAAAAGTAGTGATCTTGAAACACCAGGAAGGACAAACGATGACAAAGAGAGAAAAATACAGATAAACATAACAGGTTTTCCTCCTTGAGTTTTCTAGATTGTGTTTGACAGATGATGCAGAAATCGTAGCATGGATGTGGTTACTAACATGTGTAGAGGAAATATTTAAGACAGCTATGTAATAAATGGGGAAGGAAAGGCACATAAATGAATGGTTTCTACATTTCGCTCAGATTGGTAAAATTTCAACATCAATGTACTGTGGTGATATATATTCACATATATAGATACACATATCTATGTATATACATACCTAGAGTGAAAACAATACAGATAAATCAAAATGTAATTCTAACAAATGTTCAAGAACCCACAAGAAGTCAGGAATAACAAAACTAAGATGTGAAAAATGGAGAGAATAAAGAAAAAACAAAAACAATCGGCAGACTTGAGCCATAATATGTCAAAAATTACATAAAGAACAAATGGTCAACTACATAAATTAAAACCAGAGGTTGGCAAGACTGTTTAAAAAACAACAACAAAAAAACAACTATATGCAAGAAACTCATTGCAAATAAAACAAGCTGTTAAATACACATGTGTTGAAGTAAAAGGATGAAAAAATATACACTGAACACTAATCCAACAAAGTAGGAATGGCTATATTAACCAGACCAAGCAGACTTCAGAACAAAGAAAATTAGCAAGGACAAAGAAGAAAATTACAAGATGATAAAGTGGTCAATCGCCAAGAAGACACGGCAATCCGGAATGGGCGCACCCCAAACAACTGACCGCAGAACACGTGATACAAAACCTGACCAACTGAAAGGAGAAACGGGGCTTGAACATCCTTCTCTCAACAACTGACAGAATGAGACAAAGTCAGCATGGATATAAAAGACCACAACACTATCCACCAACAGGACCATTTTTAGAATTTTCCACTCAACAACAGAAAACACATTCTCACAAGAGCCAGAATATTCTCGAAAAAGAAGTCTCCAGGCCGAAATGTTAACACCAAGTCCACACAATCTCTTCCAGGAAATAAAAAAGCAAATATTTCCCAATTTGTTTTATGTAGTGACTATTATCCTGATACCACAATGAGAAAAACAGTACCAGAAACTACAGAAAAACATCTATAATAAATACAGACACAGAAACCCCACAAAATATTAGCATAAATAATGCAACAACATGTAAGAAGAACTATAATAAGAAAAGTAACTTAAAACGAACTAGATTCCAGACTCTCCATGACACTGTAAGATGTCAATACCGTTCACTTTGCTCTCAGTTTGCTTTCTGTTACATAGAGTAACAACAGGGAGAAACCTCCAGAGTCTCCTAAATTTCTAAGATTCTGTGTTTCTAAAAGTGAAACCCTGCTCTTCAAGTGAGCACAGGGTTTCTACAAACTTATAGAACACTGCTAAGAATATAAATGCCCTTTAAAGAAAAATGATCTGCTTTGTGCTAAGTAATTATATGCCATTTTTA
Source organism: Indri indri (assembly GCA_004363605.1). Lineage (NCBI taxonomy): Eukaryota > Metazoa > Chordata > Mammalia > Primates > Indriidae > Indri > Indri indri. The sequence continues at coordinate 13,543 of RJWJ010003292.1, forward strand.
AAACTTAGGAAAAACAATGACATTTTATTTTTCTCAAGTACAGTTAAAATTAATAACTCTCAGTAACTGATCTGATTTAAAGAGAGAAAGAATTAACTATAGCAAAATCAGAAGTATGTCCAATCTGACTTGTCTTACAAGAACTGTATCTAATAATTTTTCACCAGAAAGCACTAGCTACAACTGACACCAGTTAAGGCTCAGCAAAAATGAACTATTAAATTGGTCTGCTTATATCCTATCACAGACCGCTTATGAATACTTGATTTTATTTTGTATAACTAACAAGAGTTGACAGGAAAGGACAGGTTTAATGACAAATCGAGACCGACTGTGTACGTGTCACACAGGAGCGCGATGAGGTAACTGATGGGACCTAGTGACACAGGGCATGCGTGTCACGCGGCACAATGAGTTACCTCGTTGTGTGAGCAGACTGCCTGGGACAGCTCACAATCCAACAGCTCTGAAAGACATGGGCTACAGCACATGCCCAACAAAAAACCAGACATTGACTTTGCATTTATAACACTAGATCGTTTGCCATTAAACTTAATTTTTAAATCATTTATATGACTTAATGGCTCTGCACAAAATTTTTAAGCTGGTGGCAAGATGGATAGTACTTCAGAGACAATGTGGATGAGTACAGTGGCATGCACCTGCCCCCGTCTCACTGCCACATGAGCCCTGAACTACCGCGGTATGTCCCAACCACTTAACCTGTATTGCCACCACTTAGGAGAGAGGCAAAAAAGATATTGGCATTTATAAGAGATTGACGGAAATTAGTTCTAAAGCATTAATTTCTCTTAATACCACTAAAAGAACTGTGTGTGCTCAGTGGATATTTGATCTAAATTAAGAAACTGATGAAGCAATTGATTAATTGGAATTGAAGCCATCAGTCCCCAGATCCATCAACAGCTTCATTTACATTCTAAACAATCAGCTCACAGCCCAGCAGAATACGCTGTATCGATACAGTCAATACGCAGCCACGGAGCAACCCGCCACGCTCCGCTGACACACACCTAGCTGCTGCTGTCCAAGCCCGAACATGCTGCATATACTGAGGACTTCTATACTGGCTAAGATTTGAAGATTTTTATTATAACAAACAGTGCATTATAAGTTTTTTTTAAACCGAAACTGAAAAGCAATAAAATAATTTAAAAAGTAGCAGTAGATAGCACAACTTCTGAACTTGTGTGGTCTTCTGAAAACAATAAGAAAACTTAAAATAATTACTTAAAATCACACGAACAGAAGTTCTAAAGCTAAGAATTCTTGATCAAAAACAATATTATAACAAATTTTACACATGTTGAAAGCTATTCAGTCCATCTTATAAAGAGAAGGAAAATAGCATGAAAGAAGAATCTGATTTCTTAATATCTGCATATAAGTAATTACTGTCATTTTAACAATGTAAATTTGACCAAAAAAAAATAATAAAATTAATAAAACTGAGGAACATACAGACACACAGGCTAAAACAAACTACAGCAAGGTCTTCTCTTGGATCCATCGATAATCCCCCAGGGATACGTGTGCACCGTGCATGTTTTTCTGTGGGACAAGACGACAATTCTGAAGGATCTCAAAGGGGCCCAAGACCCTCAAACCACTCGGTCTCCCTCCACTGCAAAGAGGAGCCCCTCCCCACCACAAGCGACGCAAGGCAGAGCCAGAGGAAGCACTGCTCATCCTGGGCTCACGCGCCACAGAGCTGCTCATCGGCCTCATGGCCTCGCCTTCCATCCAGGCTCTGCTCTTACTCTGCCACCACGTGACACGGGGAAAGAACGCCCCAAGCTGCTGTGAGCCACTTAATCTTAAGCAAGGCGTTTACACTCTCCAGCCCTCAGGTTCCTATGAAAAATGGACACTTCTAATCATCTTCCAGCTTTCAAGTGCTGAATTTTGTTTAAAATTTACCTTCTAATGCAATCTACATAATCCTTTTTTCTTTTTAGACAGAGTCTCACTCGGTCACTGGGTAGAGTGCAGTGGCATCATCATAGCTCACTGCGACCTCAAATTCCTGAGCTCAAGTGATCCTCCCACCTAAGCCTCCCAGAGTGCTAGGATTACAGGCACGAGCCACCACGCTTGGCCAATAATCCTCTCCTTTTAACTAATTACCCAAAACCATTCCCGTATTTGGAATAATATTTTTAATCTTACATATATTTCTACCACAATCATTAAAAGGGCAATTAATATAATAGCATCTCCCAAATTCAAACATTTTATTATTCATCATACTGAATACATTTAGAAAACAGGACAAACACGTCTTAAATAAATAGGTGATATCCACAGGGATAGTAGTGTGAAAACCTCTGAAAATACACTTCTCCACAACTGCAAATGAGAATACTAACAAAAATTGTCAAAAGCAACTTTTTCAAAACTCTGGAAAATAACCAAAGATTTCAACAACTCCAGGAGCATTTATTTAAGAAAAATACTAAGCTACCTAAGAGTGAACAGTGTTAGTTTACAATCCCTGGGGCAAGTACTAACAAAATCATTTTTAAATACACAATAATAATAATAGAAATGACAGGGGAAATTAAAACAGTCCATCAGAAAATATTTATTTAAAACAAAAGAAGGAAGTAATGGAGCAAGAGAGACATACCCAAAAAATATAAGACACAGAAAAATAAAATGGCAAACGTAACTCCTGCCTTTTCAGTAATTACATGAAATAGAAATGGATTGAAGTCCCCAATCAAAAGAGAGACAGACAGAGCTCTATTCCATCAAACTCTGAGTGTGCCGCCCACCTCCACCAGGCCCTGATGTCTCAATACGATCACATACAATGATAGCCAGTTTCTCAGGAGGAACAGGTAGAGCACAAACATAGGTGTGCCTGCCACAGATGCCTGAGGAACACCATCTAAATCTCACACGGAGAAAGAGGATGTTGGGGGGAAGCAACGAACAGAGAAGGGACAGCAGCTGGACAGTGGTGTGTGGTCAGTGAGGCGGGGCAGGGCCCCTGGTGGCTGGGCAGGGACAAGCTTCCACGTCTCCAGGAGGAAACGGTGGGGCTGAGACCGTGAAGAGGCCCGGACGGAGGGGCCCTGGGGTCCACCTCAAGGAGACAGGCCCCAGAGGGTCAGTGGAGAGAAGGAGTTTCGACAGAGGAGGGACTTTCCTTCGCTCTGAGGGGGACTGAAAGAGTAGCCAGTCAGAGGACGTTTGCTTCCTCAGGAAAGCTGGGAGTGTCGCTGGCTGGGAGTGAACGGGCAGTGGGATAAAGGCAGCTGTGACAACCACTGAGGACATCTGACAAAGGTGCTTTCAAGAACGGACCCAGGCAAACAGGAGTACTGTGGGTCACAGGGCGGGCCCTGCCGGCTCAGTTCCAGGCCGTGTGCCCATGTGCACTCTGAGCGCACCCTGACGCCAGGTGAGCGAGAGGAATGGCTGGAGGGACCACTCAGGGTTGGCCAAGCACGACAACAGGGCAGAGGGAGCCCATCACGGGGATGATGATTAAACACATGTACACACTTGCTGAGACCCTTTAAAGGTATATTTTAAATGGGTGCATTTTGATGTATGTAAATTTTCCCAATAAATCTGATTTTTTTTTTAAAAAGCAAAGACTGCCTCAATGAATGAAAAATCATAATGCAACTATACGCTGTCTACAGGAGACACACTTTAGATTCAAGGACGCGAATAGGTTGAAAGTATGGCAATGGAAGAAAACGTAAATAGTAACCAAAGAAGAGCTGGAGTGGCTAAGGATATTTAATGTAAAAGTGTCATTCCATCAAGAAGACATAATTATAAATACATTTAGACCTAACAACAAAACCCCAAACACATGAAGCAAAATCTGACAGAATTAAAGGAGAAACAGATATTACAACAAAGCTGCAAACTTCAACACTCCACTTTCGATAATGGGCGGGATCAGCAGACAGAGGCTGGGAAGATCAACGAGGAAACAGATGACTTGACCCAGGCTACAGACCAGCCAGAACTCATGAACACCCACAGAGCAACCCTCGCAACAGCAGCAGCAAACAGATTTCCCTCAAGTGCACATGGAAGATTCTCAAGGACATAAAACAAATTTGGATACCTTAAACGGATAGAAATCATACAAAGTATGTTCTCCAACTACAACGAAATGAAATTAGAAATCAATAACAAAGAAATTTAGAAAATTCATAAATATGTGGAAATTAAACAACATATTAATCAATAAACAATGAACCAAAGAAGAAATCACTAGGGAAATTGGAAGATACTTTTGAGATGTATGATAACAGCAAACCTTATGGGACATAGCAAAAACAGTGCTCAGATGGAAATTTGTAGTTATAAGCACATACATTATTAATAAAAAAGAAGACCTCAAATCAATTATCTAACCTTCCACCTTAAGAAACTATAAAAAGAACAATAAACTGAACAGAAAAGTGGAAGGAAGGAAATAATAAAAATAGAAGTCTCTAAACGAAATAACAGAAAAACAATTGAGAAAAATCATTAAAACCAAAAGCTGGTTATTTAAAAAGATCAACAAAATTGACAAATCTTTAGCTAGAATGACCAAGAAAAAAAGATAAAAGAGTCAACATACTGAAATCAGGAATAAAAGAGAGGACGTCACCACCAACACTGGAGGATTATAAGGGAACACAAAGAATAACTGTATGCCAACAAATTAGACAACAGATAAAGTGGACAAATTCCTAGAAAGACACAAACTACCAAAACTGACTCAGGAAGAAACAGACAAGCTGAATAGACCTCTAACAACTAAAGAAATTGAATTAGTGATTAAAAAAAAACAAACCTCAAAGTCCACTCCCACATGGCTTTATGGGTGAATTCTACCAAACATTTAAAGAAGAATTAATACTAATTCTTTAGAAAACTCTTCCAAAAACTAGAAGAGGGAACACTTCCCAACTCATTCCACTAAGGCCAGTATTACCCTGATACCAAAACTACAAAAACACAAGAAAACACAAAAGCAATAAACTATAAATCAATAGATCCTGTATGAATACAGATAAAAAAATGCTTAACAAAACACTAACACATCAAATCCAGCAACACACAGGATGACATACCACGACTGAGGGCCTTTACCCCGGAATGCACACGTGCAGCTGAGATCAGCCTCGGAGCTGGAAGGTCCACAGAGCTCCCACGCACCCAGCAGCCTGCGCTGTGAACACTGCACCGCGTGGAATGTGCGAAGTGTGAATGAGGCTCACCTACTGGACTGTTAAAGCACCTAAATGGTCTCCCTACACTTTTGTCAGAAAGACCAGAAATACTTGGAAAAAGAGCACCATGCACTCCAATACTGGCAAATGATGGCTTCGAAATATAAGCATGAACACTCTAAAAGCAAAAAACATCACCTGCACAGAGAATTAGTAAGCAGACTTTCAAAACGGAGGGTGATTTGGATGAGAAGTCAGTTAACACTAGCTACTGTAAAAGACAAACCTTACAACTTAAGTGCTCAACGATACAAGCTGATTCCTCTCTCGAGAGCCCCCTTGCTATGAGAGGGCTCTGCTCCACACAGTCACTCAGGACGCCAGGCTGACGGGGCTCTGCCATCTTCCACAAGCAGTTCCCCACGCGGCCCTAGCTAAGGACACCTAACGGGCAGCAGGGAAGAGCAGAGCAGGTGACCGCAGAGGCGGCTAGGTCCAGGGCTGGATGTGGCACACACGGCTTCCAGCTCTCCTCCTCCGGCCACAGCCCAGTGCCAGGGCCCTGCCTAACCGGACAGGAAAGGAGTCTAGCTGTGTCTCCACGAGGAAAGGGGAATGGGATGGAAGAGCACCCAGCCAGTCTCTGCCACAGCTGGGAGGATAAAAACTCACATGAAATAATACATGAAAAAATAAATGTATCAAGTGTACAGAGGTCACCTGATTATTGGGTACAGCCGAATTCTTCTGTTAATGGCAGAATTCACCTTACAAAGTAAATAACCTTAACTATATTTCATTAAGGGAGAAAATATTTCTCTGGTTTCCCATGACTTAAAATGTCCCTTTTTAAAATATGCTGTATTTATGCATAAATGAAGAAAAATTAAATCAACAACTTTAGGAAATCTAACTTAGTCCTTTCTAGGGTTTTCACACTAGAAATAATAGCATATATGCTAAGTTTCCAATAAAAATAATAACATGCTTAGCTTGCTATAAAAATATGGCTCATGTATTCAACAAAGTCAGCAACAAAGGGAGACAGACACGCGGGACAGTGCATGACACACTGTCCTCGTCTCCAGGGGGAGGGACATGGTGCCCACTCCACTAGGTCATGTAACTAAAAATTGGCCAAAGTCACATGAAGTCAGGTTTCTTGATATCCGGCAGCTAGATACCTGACCGCAATAGGCTTCCATCCTATTACCTCTTTTCTACCTTCTTACTTTTGAAAGCTCAGGTCACACAAACATTTTTTCTGCAAAGCCCACGTTAACTCACGTAGGCAAAATGGTCTGTTCCCTCCCATACAGTCCTAGCATCTCTTCCCACGTCACAGAACCCAGATGGTAGATCATTACTAACAGTGGGCACTTCTACTACTAAACAAGACCACAGACCCTTTGAAGGTTGTTCCCTTTAGCATCTAAGCAACAGTTAGTGCTGGGGACATAGGAAACGGTAAACAGTAATTGGCTGAATTGATGAATAAAAACAGCAGTCAAATTTTAAGCAACATCATCATTTAATTAATTAGATCTCGATATGAATTTGAATGAAAATATCCATTGTATACAAAGGTTCTGATAGGATTCATTTTAAGCACATATACAGTAAACATCTTTTTAAACACCAACAATTAAATGTGATTTAGAAATGAATTCAATATATTATTAATCAAAGAGAAATTTTTATAAGCATAAATTTTACTTTTACCTTTTAAAATAAAAAATAAACTGCCAAAATACTAAGTGATCAGCAATATAAAAAAAAAAGTACCTGCTTTTTCTGAAGTCCTAAGAAACACCATGTCTGATGGAATTCTTTGATTCTGCAAAGAGTAATATAAAACATTAATTATCTATATGCAGACTTATAAATTAACACGATTCCAAAGTAGAAATAACCAGTAAAAACTAATGGCATAATTAAAATTTTGCTGAAATAACATTTATAAAATTGTATATCAAAAACTAATATTTTAATTCATATTTTACTTGAACCTCTAAGATTTTTTTTCCCATTAGTGAGCCATGTAAACATTTAGTGATGACTTAAAAAAGGCTTCAGTCTGAAAAATGTTAAATGCTGCCATTTCTGTGGCCTCTGCTGTTCCTTCACTCACACACACACACCACAGCAGTTAGCGCCTTGTGAAAAATTACGTCCTCCCTATTAGACTAAATGGCCCTGGAAAGAAGGAACGTGGTCTTCCAATGCCCAACACAAAGCAGAGCTCACCCTAAATATTAATAAAACACCACTGAATAAACGTGAATGAATAAATGAACGTACAACTGAGCAAACAAGCAAACAAACAAAAACCCTACAACTTTCAGGAGACATTCTTTTATGACACAGAAAAGAAAAAAACTCAAAGGGATTGTATCTATAAACACTTTCACAAATGACTATTCACACTTTTAATCCTTTAATCATTATCACTAGTAAGTCTATCAAATGGGAAAGTTGTATCAACCTAAAGAAAAACTGTATAATTGTAATAAGAATATTTCACATAATTTCATGAATTATGTATGCTTTTTGAGACCTAAGATTACATCTACACATGATAAAGAAATGGATTATTTGTCAGCCGACAAGTAATAAAAACAAATATAAGTTATAAAGCTATGTTGTTGGACGGAGCTATCTCTTTCTAGCACTAAAAAGGAGGAGACTATTAGGATCTAAAGGCCCCTTAAGTCAAGGAAAAAATCACAACAGACACAGGAAAACACACACAATTAAGTGCATACAACAGAAAAGGTGTCAGCTAAAACTAAAGAATCAAAGAGCTACATAACCATTTGAAACACAAGAAAACACAGTCAATGAACCTCCCCAAAATGCAAAGTAAAAGGATGTAAGCAAATGTAAGAGCAAAAATTAACGGCACAGAAAATACACACACACACAGTAACAGCAAGAAATTATCTTTTTAATATTTTAAAATACACCCATTTCAGTAATAAAAACAATAGAATAAAACTATTAATAATAAAAGATGTACAAGACCTCTACACAAAAACTATAAAACTTTACTGAGAGTATCTATCTTGGTGTAATATCATCTTAACTACTTTAATCTTCCAGTGTTTTTAGGTTGTGGAGTTAATTCTCACATTTGGTCATTCTTGGCCTCTGCATCTCCCTGTAGACATGAAAAATACCTTGTCAATTCCCACCCAAAAAAACATGCTAAGAGTTTTGTTGGGTTTCTGTTGAATATTTGGGAATCTGACATCTTTGTACATTCTAATTTCTGAACAAAATGTGTCCTATTTATAGAATTTTAGAATCTGCTTGTCAATTTCAACAAAGAATTCAGCTGGAATTCTGAGAGGGCTAACACTGAATCTGTAAATCCATTTAGGGAGTAGTGCCTTTTTAACAACACTAATACATAAAATTATGAGCATGTGTTTCAACGATACTTGGTAGTTTTTCAAAGTACAAGTTTTGCACTTCTTCCGTTAAATTTATTAAGGTTTTTTTGATGCTACTGTAAATTTTTTTCATAATTTCATTTTCGGACCATTACTCTTTATGCCCTTATTCTGTCTTATTTGCTAAGAAGCGCTCATAAACAGACTAGACATTTCAAACAATTATTGGATACTTTTCATTTTTCCTTCCCCTCGAGACACAGAGCGACATGACAGCAGGAGCCTTGTGCCATCTTAACATGACATACCGTGGTATGGACGTACAACAGTTTATCTGAACATGACAAACCGGGGTGTGAAAGTTCAACAGTTTCATGGCCATCACCCACTCAGGGTATCTGGACTGTTTCTGAATTTTGGCTGTTATAAATAATACAGACATAAATATTCCTGTACACGTTTTTGTATCAACATAAACTAACATTCCTCTGTGACAAAGGTCCAGGAGTTCAACTGCTAGGTCACAGGACAGGTGCATATTTAGTTTTTTAAAGAAACCATCAAACAATTTTCCAGAATAACTGCACCATTTGATATTTCCACAAGAAATGGATGAATGATGCACTTTCTTCACATGGCTGCTAACATTTGGTGTTGTCTCCGTTTTTCGTTTTAGCCATTCTGATATATGTGTACTGACATTCAATGCGTTTTAATTCGCATTTCTTGATGACTCAAGATGCTGAATTTCTTTTCGTGTGCTTATTTTCTATCTGTAAATCTTTGGCAAAATGTCTCTTTAAATTTTTTACCCATTTTCTAATTTGAATTTTTTGTCTTTACTGTTGAGTTTTGAGTTTTTATTTACTCTAGACACAAATCTTTGTCAGATACGTGGTTTGCAAATATTTTCTCCCAATCTGTGGCCTGTTTTTCATCACAGTCACATGGTTTTTCACAAAGCGCATGTTTTTTTATTTTAATGAGATGCAACTTATTTTTTCTCTTCTACACTGTTGCTTTGCTGAAGTCTAAGAAATATTTTCTCACCCTTAGATTCTGAATATTTTCTATTTTATTTCTAAGTCTTAGAGTTTTACATTAAGTCCATGATCATTTCTTTTAACCAATGGATGCCCCGGCCCCATTTTCTTCCTGTAACTGCTCTGGCACCTTTGTCCATTTCTGGGTTCCCTGTGTTTCACGGATCTTCATATCTATGCTCTTTCCACACTGCACTAACGTAGCTACGTAACATGCCTTAGCATCAAGGAAAGAATTCCTTATTTTACCTACTCCAGAGCCTGCGCCTTTTCAAATTAGTATGAGAATAAGATTATCTATGTCTTCGAAAAAAACACTTGCTGGGATTTTGACAGAACTATATTAAACCTATAGATTAATTTCTGGAAAACGGTGGAACGTTTGAATCCAAGAACCCAGAGTGTCTACTTACTTAGGTCTTCGCGGTTACTTTCATCAACACATTGTGGATTATAGCTTACCTAAGAGTTCATTTTCATAGCTATGACTGTAAGAGTACTGCATTTTTGTTTCCACATGTTTTTGTTATGATACAGAAATAGGGTTAGTATTTGTGTGTTGACCTTAGAACTTGCCACCCTGCTGAACCAATGCCAGAATGTTTTTTTAACAGATCCCTTGGGATTTTCTACATATACAATCATGTCGTTGGCATTATCGAGACATTTTTATTCCTTCTTTTCCAATCTGTATGTCTTTTATTTCCTCTTCCTGCCTTACAGACTAGAACTGCCAGTTGAATAAGAGCAGTATGAGCAAACATCTCAGAAAGGAAGCATTCAGTCCTACACCATTAAGTACAATGTTAGCTATAGGTTTTTTGTAGATTTTTTTTTTTTAACAAGATATGGTTATTCCCCTCTAATCCAATCTGCTGAGAGTTTTTGTCATGAACAGGTGTTGGATTTAATCCAATGCTCTTCCCTGCAACAACTGCTATGCTCGTATGGTTTTCTTCATTCTGCTGACAGGGTAGATTACAGGGGCTGAGTTTAGAACGCTGAACCAGACCATGTTCCGCGAGTAACCTCCCTGTGGTCAGGATGTGTAATTCTCTTTCCATATTGCTGATACCAATTTCCAAATTTTTAAAAAGATTTTTGTGTACATTTTCATGAGGAATATTGGTCTGTAGCTTTGTTACATTGTCTTTTGTCTGGCATTGGGATAAAGATAGTCCCGGCCTCATAAAATGAGTTGGATAGTGTTCCATCCTCAACTGTTTTCCAGAAATGACCGTGGAACAATGATGCTACGTCCTCTCTAAAGGTTTCAAGGAATTCTCCAATGAGAATGTCTGGACCCTAATACTTCCTTCTCAGAGCTTATAAATTACTAATTCAACTTCTTTACTGGTTATAGGACTATTCGCATTATCTATTTCACTTTGAGTTTTTATGGTTTGTGGTTTCAGAACTGGTCCCTTTCATCTATCCGTGCATGTATTTATGACTGCAAAGCTGATGGTATATTTTGTAATTACCTTTTTGATGGCTGCAGGACCTACACAGAAAGCTCCTATTTCATTACTGATACTGGTGACGTGTGACATCACTTTTTATTTTGATCTGTCTTGCTAGAGGTTTACCAATTTTATTAATTTATTTAGATGAACCAGCTTCTACTTTCATAGATTTCATGTCTTGTCTTCCTATTTTCAGTTTCATTGTCTTCTACTCTGCGTTACTTCTTTCTTTCTGCACGTCTTGGTTTAATTTTGCTCGTTTTCTCCTGATGTCTTGAGGTTGGGGTTCAGGTGACTGAGCCAAGACCTTCGCCAGCTCCTCTGCAGGCAGTCAGTGCTACAGAATCCCTCTCAGCGCCGCCCCTACACGCACCACCTATTTCAGAATGTCGTATTTTCATTCAGTTGCACGTATTTTTTGTTTCCTTGAGAAGTGCTACTTATCCCATAAATTAATTCAAGGTGTGATGATTACGTTCCATGTGTTTCTTAAGAGTTTTCCTGTTGTTTTTCTGTTATTGATTACTAATTTCATTCCATTATGGTGAGAGAACACGCTGTATGATTTTGATTCTTTTCAATTTGCTGTGGTTTGTTTTACAGCGCAGTATTAGGTTTATCTTGGTGAATGTTCTGTGGGCACTGGAATAAACGTGTTCTCTCCTCCTGGCAGGTACAGTGGTCTGTGCGTGTCAGCCAGGTCCCACGGCTCATCCTGTGCAGATCTTCTGCATCGCTGCTGAGTTTCTGCCGGTTTCTTCTATCTAATTTGAGAGGATGACAGTGAACCACCTACCCGTGAGTTTGTCTACTTTTTTCAGCCCCAATAGCTTTGATTCACATATTTTGTGGATCTGTTGTTTAACAGGTACGAATTTAGCATCTTCCATCTTCCTGATGGATTAATCCCATTACTGTTACATAACACTCCTTTGTCTCTAGCAACTTTCTTCACTCTGAAGTACACTTTCTTTGACGTCAATATAGCTCCTCCTACTTTTGTCCAATTAATTTTACATGGTACATTTTTTCCCACATTTTAAATTTCATCCTATCATGTCACTGAATTTGAAGTGACTTTCTTGCAAACAACATAGAGTTGGGTCTCATTTTTTTTTAACCCACTCTGCCTGTTTGTTGATTGGTGCATTTTGACAGTTCACGATAAAGGTAATAATTATTGGTATGTTTAGGATGTAAGTCTGCACTGCATGTTCTCTTTTTATTAAATATTTAGAGACATACTGTTCTGTCGCCAAGGCTAAAGTGCAGTGGTGAGATCATAGCGCACTGCAGCTTTGAACTCCTGGGCTTAAGCGAACTGCCCACCTAGGCCTCCCAAGTCACTGGGATTATAGGTGTGAGCCACCAAGCCTGGCCCCCAGGCTGCATTTTATTATTTCCTTTCAGTTGGTTTCCTCTGATATTCTCTGTTTCTAATTTTTTCCTTCTTGTATATTACCTAAGCCCTTTTTACGCTTCTGTCTTAGTTTATGTACAGCATCTCAGAGTGTATCTCTTTACACATTTTTTTAATGTTTGTTCTGGATATTACAATATGCACTGTAATACTTATTTATTAAGCTGTATTACCTCAGGAAAATAAGATAAAATGTTCTTTCTCCCCAGCTGCAGAAAAAGCAGACATTCTCCTCTTCCTGAAGCTAGTTCTGACTGAGAGGTGAAGGAGGATCCACAACAGTGTCCACCTCGGTCCTGCTCTGATTCTGCCCCAGGGAGCCTTTCCAAACACTTAGACTTCAGAGACTGTGCGATGACCTGTGTAACCTGCAACTTCTAAAATCTCTACTTCTAAGCTGTTACCTTACTTGATATGTTGCTCAATTAACAACATTTAAATTGACATGTTTGTACAAAAATTTAGATACTTCTAAGGTTTCTTTGGTAAGCCAGGGGACAAACTGGCATTTTCTTTCTTTTCCCTAAATGCATAAAGGTATGACAAAACCTTGACTCGGAATGGATTTTTATTAAAACAAATAGTTTGACAGCCTTTATTTATATTAAACTCCAGAATAATCTAGAACATTGTAATATTCTATAACTATCTGTTTATACAGTTGCTATTACATAACGCTTATTTTTCAATATAAGATCACTTCTTCGGAAAAAATGAAAAACAACAAACTCTTCCAAATGGTTTCCTTAAAAAATAAAGTCCTTAATATTGGGCCTAAATTAGAAAAGTTGAAGCCCATGGTTTTCCATCTGAGACCCACATACAGAAAACACATTAAACATGTACAAGTTAATTAACCTAAAGGAACTGGATCTTAGGATAACTTTGTTGCTGAATGCTAGTATCAGAGCAACATGAAATATAATGAATACAATTTTTAAAACATACACATAAGGAAGTAAACTTCATGATTAATGACTGATAACAGGATTCATTTGTTCAGGATTTGAGAACCTGCGTGTGTCAGACCATAAATTTAAAGACAAATAAATAAATGAGTAAAAACCCTAAACAAATTAACAAGAATTAACAAACAAAAAAGGGAATTCACATCACTCCCTCACTTAAATTCTTATATAGACTTACCAAATCAGGAAGAAGGTAAAATATTTAATGAAAATATTTACCATAAAATGAGGCTTTTCCATATGCCTAGCATGACATGGAAAACACTTCAAGTAACCTATAATCTGTCTTCAAAAATATCAACTTTACATACATCAAATCTTACACAGGGATGTTAGGATTTAAAATATGTGTGTCAAACAATTTCCTTCAAATTCAAAAGTTACTTGCAGTCAGGCTAAATGTTAATAACTGTTATATATAGTTCTCAAATATATCAAAAATTAAAAATGCATCAACCTTTTCCACTATGATGAGGTCTCCAACTTGAATGTCTGAACTCTTAACTTGCACTTGACCTTAAAAAAAAAGAAGTAGTATCAATCAACTTAAGGAAACAATGGCGCAGCAGGAGTTCAACTTTCAATTGGAAAATAATTATTTCAGAAATAACTTTAGGGGGAAAAAACACTTCAGAAATTTCTCTATACTTATACTTCCAAAATAAATTCCAGATAGACAGTCACTAATAATTAACTTCTTAGTAAACTTGCAAGCACAAATAATTAACTATTCCCCAGTAAAAAACATAAAGCAAGAATTTCTTCATGGTAATTTAAGCGATTCCAGGGGGAATGTTCTTCCCATACTTTGTCATTGTTTCAGTTGTCAGGTTACCAATGATCAGAAATATTGCTAAATAATTTGAGGATTGAGACTTATTTAATAATAACATGGAGATATAAAAATCCTTAAATTATCATGAATGCCATTAATTAGCATATAACTGACAGAAAAAAGAAATAAAGCAAATGATACATAAAACCACCCTCTGCTAGTAGCATTATCAATACAGGACAGGACTGAAAACTGATATCTAAAGCTTTACTGCTAAAAATGATTCTTCCACATGAGGAAATATTAAATTATCTACATAATATCTAATGTGGAATGGTCGTCTGTGGAGTTTCATATATAATATACTTAAATATCTACAAAATATTAATGTAACGAACATGATGCAGAGTAGACAAATGTTACAGAATCTGAGGCATCCTCAGGAAGTGACAAAACGTGGGCAAATTCTCCTGATCCGTCTCTGTCCGCCCCCTCTCAGGACTGGCAACAGCCTCTGTGACTACTGCTCCAACACAGGACAATGTCCACTCCTTTTACGTTCAGTTTCTTCTGATGGCTAACAGGCCACAGGTGAGTTCACACTACTTCTCAAAAGCAAACATTACCAGTCATCACACCGACTTTTAGTTTTTCGTGAAAGGCAATGAGCTGGACAGACAGGGAAGGCCCTGACTGTGGGTCGGGTCCAGGGGTGGACAGACAGGGAGGGGCCTGACTGCAAGCTAAGAGGCACCTAAGCCTCAGGAGCAAAAACTGAAACCAACAGTCTGTGAAGGGCACAGGATGCTCAGAAAGGAGCCACATCTCAACGAAAGCAAGAAGGCACTTTCAGAGAGAACGGGTTTAGGTGATGAAGGAATCTGAATCTGGAGGCGCAATGAACAAGGGCAAGGGTGAGAATAAAGGCATACGACATCTCGTGAGGACTAACATGCAGAGTCTGAAGGATGACCTGAAGCCTGCAGCACACACACACACGCACGCGCGCACGCGCACACACACACACACAGAAGCCACCGTAAGGCAGTCCTGATGCGCACAGGGCCGGAGTGTGCTCAGGCTGAGACTGACCTGTCTGGGAGGCAGGTGGTGATCTGCATCGTTGGATTCTACCTGAACCGGGTGAAGTGAGGGCAGGGCCCAGCCTAATCGACCCTGTGCTCAGGGCTGCTCCTTGACCACTGTGGAGGAAGCCAAGGAGGTCCTGGGAGGCAGGACTGACTCCGAGCACACGGCCCCTCTGCCCTCATACGTGCTGGGGATACAAGTGTGAGCAGAGCTGACAAAGCCCACCTGCGTGGAACTTACGTTCTAGTGAGATTAAGGAAGGAAGAGTGAAATAAAATATACCAACAAATGAACTGTATAAATTACAGTCTAGGAAATAAGAAAAAAAGAAATACTAAAGTCTGGGGAAATGATTGTAAAGCATCTTGCAGAAAGTACCAAATTTTTGCTCTCAATCTGTTAGCAATAACTAAAATAATTTAAGATACTCAGGTTACACACAACCAATTCTTTTTCGTAATTCTATCAGTAAAAAATGAACTAGACAGCTTTGGAAAGAATATTGAAATAACGAATTATGTCATGATAAAAAAAATTTAAAGATAAAACACTGAATGTTATTCACTAAATTATACTTAGCCAACCACTTCCCCTCTAAAATTATTTAACTAAAATAGTCTTTACCATCTGTGTAATTGCCAGTAGAGTCCAGAAGCTGCGAGAAGTAGCTACCCATACAGACTTTACAGCCCACCAATGCACATATCTTTCGCCTAAAGCAACATGCAGAACTAAACACTGAAATAGTATCAACAGTAATTCACTGCATCCACAAGATAAAGAATTTTCAGGAAATTACAATGGTTTGAAAAATCCAATAAGTATCTCATATGTTAAATATTTTATCAACTACCAGATACAAATGAAAAGTATACAGTGTTACTACAGCAAGGGCACACTGCAAAGTCTTGGTTAGGTCCTCTGTTTGCATGAGGGAAATTTCTAACCTTTGTTTTCTGTAGTTAGATATCCTTCTTAAATTTCTACCAAAGGTTAACACACAAAATACTATTAATATGAGTGGTCATAATTAACAGCATCTAAGACTCTCAATCACTCAAATCAGAAGACATGCAAAAATGCAGTCACCCTCTCAGAGGCCTGCACACGTGCACAAACCCAGCATGCTACATGGACCTGCTTGGCCACGTGGGTGACGAGAAGGTCAGAAGAGAAATCGTGTTGAAGCTTGCTGTCACGACATAAAGATGAACCATTTCTACACCATATTGTTATGTGCGATGAAAAATGGATTGATTCTTTTTGACGATCACAAGTATCCAGCACGATGGCTGGATAGAGATGAAGTGCCGAAACACACTCCGAAACCGAATATTCATCGCAAAAAGCTACTGGTGTGTGTTTGGTGGTCCAGTGCTGGTATCATCCACTACAGCTTCATGAAACCTGGTCAATCAATTATAGCGGATGTCTACTGCAACCAACTGGACGAAATGATGAGGATGCTTGTGACTGGTCAACACAGACAGGCCAATCCTCTTGCAAGATAACATGTCACAAAAAACAATGTTGCTCAAACTACAGAAGCTGGACTTGGAAACTGTCACCCACTGTGTTCACCAGACCCTGCACCAACTGACTACCACTTCTTCCAGGCTTTGATCCACTTCTTGAAAGGAAAAATACTCAATTCTCAACAAGCTGTGGAAAACGCCTTTCACGACTTCATCTCCACTCGCTCTCCAGGCTTCTTCGCTGCTGGCATGAACAAGCTGCCGTTAAGGTAGCAAAACGGTGTCAACTTAGATACTCAGATTAATTGTACTGCTTGTTTGAGATATAACAAACTAAACTTTTGATTCAAAATCAGACACTTCATATTTAATAACCTAATATAAAAACTGAAAATACAGAAATATTGTTATAAAAATAAAATGTTTTTTTATACTGGGATTGAATAAAGCTTCTAAGATTAATGTAAAAACACAAAAGAAAAGATCTGAATTACATAAAAATTATAGATTTCTCTACTTATAAATAAGCCAAACAAGCTAATAATATCTGCCACATGTGACAAAGGCAAATTCCTTTTAGAAAAATTATAATAAGGTTAAAATAGATAAAGAAACAAAAGGTACTGAGTAAACCACTTATAAAAGATCACGAATGAACAATAATTTTTTAAAGTAGCAAGAAAACAGAATGCAATAGCATTTTTTCACCACACTAGTAGATTAAAAAAGAATCTTTTATATTTGGGCAAGTGGGCAGGGATGTTAGGAGAAGAATGTTGTGGGCACACTGCAAATGCAAACGGGTACAACCCTACGAAACAGCTATCTGATCACCCAAACCAGGCTTAGAACTTTATATACAGCCCAGAAATTCTTCATTTATTTAAGCACCCAATTTACTGAGTGCTTACCATGTGCCAATCACGCTGCTCATTCCTGGAGAAACGAGGACTCCATTCTCACAAAGCTGAGAGAACAAGAATTAAAGGTAATCCCCAGAGGGAAGGTCAGGGTGCTCTGGGACATACAAGTGGGCTGCAGCACGAGCAACATCTGGGGAAACTAAGGAAGACCTCTCTGAGAAAGTAATCTTTTCATAAAACCTGAAGTTCTGAGTGCAGGGCAGGACAAGAACACGCCAGATACAGCGACTGTGCTTGAAAAGTCCCTTGTGGGGAGAAAGCACGGCATATCAAGGAAATGAAGAAAAATTCGTGTGACTGCACTCTGGAAGCCAGAAGAGAAGCTGGAAAAGAGGGCCAGTGCTGGACCACAGGGAGCTGAGTCACACGGGATTTAAGGCTTCGTCATAAGGGCCATCAAAAGAAACCAAAGGGTCTGAAGCCATGAAACGGCAATCAGATTGCTTTTGGAAAGAACTTCTGTGGCTACAGCACAGGAAAGATGGAGTGGTCAGCAGCGAGGAGGCTGTTTCTCACCCTGGCCAAGAGAAGAGCTGGCTGGAGTGGAAACTGGAGCCAAGTCCAGGAACTGCACAGCTGCTGGGAAAGCTCTGTCAGCAGAGCAAGGCGTGGGCTGGACGAGGGCCGGGGAGAGAGGACCCCAGAGTCCTCAGGACGAGGGAGAAGCAGGGCAAGGCTGCAGTCCACTTCCACTGAAGAGCGGGGGACGCGAGGGTGCTCAGCCACCTCTCCTGCAGAGCCACAGGGTCCGACTGAGGAAGACTGAACAGTGACACGTTCGTATGATACAGTTTCATACAACCACACACAAGACGTTACAGACCTAATGCCACGGAAATCTTCACAGTGTTAAGTAAAAACGCATACTACACCAGCATGAACATTTTTCAAAAAGCCAGTACACACACACACAAAACACACGTACATCTAAGGAAAAAAGTAACAACCATGTTTACAAACCATGAAAAAATTCCCCAGTATCACTGAAATAAACAAAAAAGAATAAAACTAAGAATTCTATTTTTATCTTGTAAAGTTTAATGTTATATAGTAAGAAATGAATGATATTCTACTTATAAAAATCATATGCAGAACCACCATATCCAAAAAAACCATAACATGATCATATCACACAGAAGGCGAATTTTAATATTTTAATTCATTTTTAATAGATTAAACTTTCAAAGACACAATTATCGGCTGGGTGCATGCCCGTAATCCCAACACTTCAGGAGGCCAAGGCAGGAGGATTGTTTGAGGGCAGGAGTTCAAGACCAGCCTGGACAACACAGCAAGACCCCCATCTCTACCAAAAAAAAACCTGTAAAAATTAGCTGGTCATGGTGACGTGCTCTTGTAGTCCTAGCTAGTTGGAAGCCTGAGGCAGGAGGATTGCTTGGGCACAGAAGTCTAAGGCTGCAGTGAGCTATGATCACACCACTGCAATCCAGCATGCGTGACAGAGTAAGACCCTGTCTAAGGGAAAAAAAAAAGAGAGAGAGAGAGAGAGAGAGAGAGAGAGAGGGAGACAATATCATCATAAAATATAAAGTAGGAGATTAAAATTGAATAACATTTTGGTGGAAAAAAATTTTTTACATGACTTGATATAATAAATGGTATTTAGATATATACAAGGGTATGCTTATTAATAAGCATCACATGGTAATTATTATTGATAAACTTAATAGAAAGTTTCCATCACTGAAACTCTTCGCCACGTTTTCTGTGAAAGGCATGGGAGATGAAGAATGAACTTCTTATAGTTCCAAAATTTCTATAGTTTCTAAAGAGATAATCTGGCTTAAAGTAAATTTTTTTCTATTTCTTAATTTAACTTCTTATCTGTTACAAGAAGATACATTGTGTTGCCAATCAGTATTTGTGAAGGTATATTTCATATGTTCTAGGTCCTAATCTCCAAACAATAACATTTTTCTGAAAAGTCACATATGTGAGTATCCTGAAAAAATGAATCCATACAGATTCCTCTAAGGGTGACCTGAGAAGAAATACGGGTATTGAGTTTACACATCCACTTGAATACATGTACGTGTATGTACGTGGCCGTACATGTGTGTGTACATTCACTTGAGTGTACACATCTACTTCTGAGTATATGCGTCCACTCCTGAGTATACACATCCACACCTGGTACACATATCCACTCCTGAGTACAGATGTGCACTCCTGGCTATATATCTATCTACCTTGGTCCAGCCATAGGGAACTAAAAAAATGAGGTAATAAGTGTAAAGTGTTTGTGAAATATTATTATATAGTAGAAATACACTAATGTATACTGAATGCTCCTAATGAAATATCAGAATGGATTCTTTTCAAATTCTGCTCAGATCTCAGACCACAGATAATAAAGATGAGTGTATACACTTCAAGAAAAGGCATTATATGGGATGAAAATGTGAAAAGCGGAGTATGTTTATAGAACTACTCTGACTATATAAAATATACATAAATACTTTCTAAATATCCATTGTCCTATCTTATCTAAACTGTCACAAAAATGGATGAACAAGAGATGACACGACATAAAATAAGCAAAGTCATCAGTGTTTGTCTGACTACTGGATTGCAGCAATTGACTCTAATTACTTCAAGTGTATCAGCTCCTAAGCAATTTTTGATGAAAAAAATTCAGCTAAAACTTGAGTATAGCACTGGGGGAAAAAATTATCTTAAGATATGACTGTCACAAAGGGAACCCCTTTTTGCCAAACACAAAACACCACGACCCATAAAACCCATCACATTTCATGATTCCCTCTAGAAGAATATATGCCATAGGCACGATAGGATTCAAAAACCTTCTGACTTCCTTTTTCAAGGAATAATTAATACTCAAAAATAGAGTAAATTTGACTAAAATATGACAAAATTTCATTGAGACAAGTATTTTTAAACGTAAATAAAAGGCTAAGAATTTTAACAAGGCAGCAGGGCACAGTGGCTCAAGCCTGCAATCCCAGCACTTGGGCAGGTGAAAGTTCTACCACTGAACCACACCCCCGTGCTCCAATCCCAGCACTCTGGAAGGCAGAGGCTGGGGGATCGCTGTAGTCCGGGAATTTAAGACCCATCTCTACCCAAAAAAAAAAAAAAAAAAAAAAAGGAGCGGTGGCACGTGCTAGTAGTCCCAGCTGCTTGGGAGCCTGGGCAGGAGGATCGCTTGAGCCCAGGAGTTCGAAGTTGCAGTGAGCTACGATTACGACACTGCACTCCAGCCTGGGGAACAGAGCAAGACCCTATCTCTTAAAAGGTAAAATTAAAGAAAAAGAATTTTAACAAGGTATAAAGTGTACAACAATACAAGGTGCTGATAAATATGAATCAAAGATGCTAGTTTTATTCTTTTTTGTTTATTTCAATGATACTGAGGGATTTTTTCATGGTTTGTAAACATGGTTGTTACTTTTTTCCTTAGATGTATGTATGTTTTGCGAGTGTGTGCACTTGCTTTTTAAAAAATGTTCATGCTGTTGTAGTACACGTTTTTACTTAACGCTGTGAACATTTCCGTGGCATTAGGTCTGTAACGTCTTGTGTGTGGTTGTATGAAACTGTATCATATGAATGTGTCACTGTTCAGGAATAAAGATCATCTCTTTTTGTGCTCTATATAAGTAAAATTCCTTTTTGGCAAGTAAACTGAAACACAAGAAACATGTAAATATGTGAATGCTCTCTCTCTCACATTCACATTCTCACACACACACACACACACACACACACACACACACGAAGTAAGGTTCAAAGACAAGAAGACTTCTGTCTCACTCATGTGTCTGCATACTTGAAAATACATTAAACAAAATGCTGGAACTAGTCTAAGAAACAGCTAAGACATATTAAAAAACAATCATCATAAGCTGTATAAAGGAATCATAGCACAGAATTCAAGTTCCATTTATAAACAGGTAGCTACATAAAACAAAAACAAAAACAAACCAGAACGCTCTAAATTTATCCTATCTGCCCACAACACTACATGGACTCTTAAAATACAAAGTTCATTAACTGGGCATGCCCAGGAGTTTGAGGTTACAGTGAGCTGTGATTACACCACTCACTCCAGCCTGGATGGCAGAGCAAGACCTTGTCTCAAACAAAAATAAATAAAAATTTAAAAAAATAAATAAAAACCAAAGTTCAGAACTAATTCATGTTTCAATCTCATGAGGCCATCACAGTGCTTAGCACACAGTAGGTGCTTTGTAAGTACTTGATTATGATTATCTAGTGGGCTAGAAGCAAGCCTTGAAGCAACATGCCATGGCCAGAACAACACCGGATGAGAAGTCAGACGGATCTGGGCCGAAGCATCAGCTCTACCAAAAACCACGTGACTTAGGGCAAGTGGCTCAGCATTCGCCCTGGGTACGCTTCCAGCCTGTAACTTGGAGACAATGCCACCTCTACCCCTGACCGCAGCTGTGACAATGAGTATCATGAATGTTACCTGACACACAAGAAGTCAAAGTGGCTACAATGACCATTGTCGACAAATAAAATTTCCACTTCTTATTATCACCAGAAATGATGGCTGTTTTTTTAAAAAAGGATAAATTTCCATTTGCATTTAAAATAAACTGAAAATTATTTTTCAAGTTCTTTGAGTCAAGTATCACATACACATAAAAGACACAACAAAAGTACTATCCCCTCAACATTTTACTCCATTTTTAGGTGAAACCAGCATAATATAAAATTAGCCATTTTGAAGTCAACAATTTAGTGGCATTTACCACATTCGTGATGTCAAGTTCCAAAGCACCTTCATCATCACAAACCAAGCCCTACGGACAAGCGGGTTCTCCCCATCTTCTTCCCCCATCAGGCCCCAGCCACCCATCTGCCGACTGACTGACCCATTCTGGATATTTCACACAAAAAGTCATACGATACGTAACCTTTGCACCTGGCTTCCTTCACAGAGCACAAAGTTCTGCAGGCTCATCCATGCTGAAGCACCTGTCAACCCTAATGACTTTGAGGGCCGAATAACACCCCGTTGCAGGGACTTGCTGCCCACTCGTTTGTTTACCCATTCATCCACTGGCGCCCACTTTGGCTGTCACCCACTTCTGGCCATTGGGAACAGAGAGTGCTATAATGAACATGGGCACACATTTCCTTGGGTCCCTGCTTTAAATTCTACGTTTAACTTTTTGAAAAACTACAATGTTTTCCACATCTGCTGATCCATTTTACATTCCCACAAGCAATGCACAAGGATTCCGATTTCTCCAGATCCTCTCCTACACCTGCCACGTCTCTTTAAATGCCAGGCAACCGTGCGGTGTACAGCAGTGTCTCACCGTGGTTCTGATCTGCGTTTCCTCATGGAGCACTGCTCCACATGCTTGCTGGCCATTTGTGTGTCTTCTTTGGAGAAATGTCTATTCAGATCCTCTGCCTATGTTTTAACTGAGTTATTGTTCTGTTATTGAATTGTAAAAGTTCTTTACATATTCTGGATATGAACCCTTATCAGACATACAATTTACAAATATTTTCTCCCATTCACCTTTTCACTTTCTTGATAACGCTGTTAAGATGCACAAAAGCTTATCAGCTTTTGTTTATCTGGGACTGTCTTAATTTGAATGATAGTTTTACTGGATATAGGATTACTGGCTGACAGACTTTTTTCCCACCAGTTTTAAAATGTCCCCACTCCCTTCAGACCTCCATGGCTTCTCATGAAGCTCCACTGAGGATCCACCGCGTGTGGCCAGTCACTTCTCTCCTGCTGCCTTCAGGATGTGCTCTTGGTCTTTGGGTTTCAACGGTTTGGTTGTGTGTCTTGGTATGGATCTCTGTGTGCTTATCCTTCTCGGGGTTCACTGGATTTCCTGAATGTGTAGATTCATGTCTTTTATCAAATTTAGGAAGTTTTTGGCCATTATTCCTTCAGATATTCTCTCTGCCTTTTCTCTCCTCTCCTTCCAGGATTTCCATCACAGATATTTGGTACACTTGATGTTATTAATTTTTCTTCATTCTTTCTCCTCCTCAAACTGGATAATTTCAACTGACCTAGGCTTAAGCTCACTGATTCTTTCTTCAGCCTGCTCACATCTGCTATTAGACCCCTCTA
The DNA here is from genome assembly GCA_004363605.1 of Indri indri. Classification (NCBI taxonomy): domain Eukaryota; kingdom Metazoa; phylum Chordata; class Mammalia; order Primates; family Indriidae; genus Indri; species Indri indri. The sequence goes on from RJWJ010003292.1 coordinate 37,428, forward strand.
GTGAGTTTACCTATTCATTTATTACACTTTTCAACTCCAGAATTTGCTTCCTTTACATAAATTTCTATACCTTTACTGATACTCTCTACTTGTTCATATGTCGTTCTCCTGATACCTTTTAGCAATTTCTCACGGTTTCCTTCAGCTCCTTGAGCATATTTAAGACAGCTGATTTAAACGCCTTGCCTAGTAAGTCCAACGTCTGGACTTCCTCACAGACATCTATTAATAGAAATTCTATTAATTTCTTATGAGAATAGGGCAAATTTTGTTCCTTTGCATGCTTTGTAATATTTTGTGGAAAACTGGACATTACAATCAGATAATTCTGGAAACCAGACATTTCTCCCTCTTCTGGGTTGGTTTTGTTGCTTGTTATATCCTATGGCTATATTTGTTTAGTGACTTTTCTGAACTATTTTTGCAAAGTGTGTATTCTCTGCCATGTGTGGTCTCAGAAGTCTCTCTTCCTTTAACTCACATTCAGCCAGTGTTTTGACAAAGATTTCCTTGAATGTGAAGAGCTAAAAAAAAAAAAAAAATAGAGGAGAAGAAAATGAAACCTCCCCCCGGCTCTGCAGCCTGGCTCTGCGCCGCAGCATCCTTCAGGTTGCAGCCAGGACGCTGGCAGCTCCGCCAGTCTGCACTTCCTCCTCGCCCTGCGCCTGGAGCTCCGCCACAGGTGAAAGACCTTCTCCAGTCTCTCTGAGCAGCCCTCCAGTCCTCGGCTCACACGTGGCTTTCCAAATTCCCCATATACACAAGTGTTTCTGAATGCTCAAATTTCCCAAAGAAACCCTCTCCCCAGCTTTCTCTGCCTGGCATTCCCACGCTCCTGTCCCCAGGCTGCCGCAGTCGCCCCTCGGTCTCGTGAAGGTCTGGGAAATGCCGCTGCCGTTCCACGCTCTGCTCTGAGTGAGCCCAAGTCAGGCGAACAATTCAGCGATTTCTTTGGTGCAATAAATCTTTGACTGTTTTCCAGAGTTCTGAAGAAGTTAGTCCTGATGGCTTCTGCTTGATTTTTCAAGGTCTCTGGAAGGAGCTGCCCACTCTGCCGCCTCCCTGCCACCACCACTCTGCCCGTTTCTGAACAGCATGAGCGACGCCAGAGGCAAAGCTCTGCTCGGCCCAAGCACCACAGTCAAAACAGTATTTAAAATAAGCTGCAATGTATACTATGTTCTTAAAAAAACAGCTCAAAGTTACACCTCATTTACCTGGCCACTTGGCGGTTCTTCATCTCTAAGGCTTACCTTTTTTTCCCATGACTCCACCATATCACCATTTTAAGCAAAAATTTTTAATGATTAATTTTTAAACTCAACGGAAAAAAGTGTTTTCAATAAATGGTACCAAGACAACTTGATATTCATGCAAAAGAATACGGACCCACAACTCTCACCATATGCAAAATGTTAAGTGAAAATCAATCAAAGACCTAAATATAAGAGCTAAAACTATAAAACTTTTATAAGAAAACATAGTAAATCCTTGTAAAGTTGAGTTAGCAAATTGTTTCTTTGATACAAAGGAAAAAAAATAGATAAAATTAAAAACGTTTATGCATCAGAGGGCACCATCGAGAAAGTGAAAATATAACCCACAGAATGTATCTGACAAGGGGCTTGAATCCAGGCTTTCCGTAGAGCTCTCACAGCTCAACAACTAAAAGACAAATAACCCAGGTAAAAAATGGGCAAAGGATCTGCACAGACATTTACCCAGAGAAGATACATGAATTCTAACAAGCATATAAAAAGATGCTCGACATCATTAATCACCAGGAAAACGCAACCCAAAACCACAATGAGATACTACTTCACACCCACTATAATCAAAAAGCAGTGGCTATAACCTAAAGGGCAGTCAGAACCTGGCACGGTGGCTCGCACTTATAATCCCAGGACTTTGGGAGGCCAAGATGGAAGGATGACTTCAGGCCAGGAGTTTAAGATCAGCCTGGGCAGCATAGCAAGACTACCATCTCTAAAAAAATTTTAAAATTAGCCAAGTGTGGTGGCGCACACCTGTAGTTCCAGCTACTCAGGAGGCTAAGGAGGGAGGATCACTTGAGCCCAGGAATTCGAGGCGACAGTGAGAGGTTACAGGTTACAGCGAGCTATGATTACACCACTGCACTCTACCCTGGGTGACAGAGGGAGAGCCTGACTGAAAAGAGGAAGGGAGAGGAAGGGAGGGGGGAGAGGAGGGAGGACAGAAGAGGAGAGGAGAGGGCAGACAGTAAGTAATAAGTCTACAAACATGAGTGAGGACGTGGACACTGGAACCCTCATACATTGCTGGCAGGAATGTAAAATGGTGTGGCCAGCTAGGGAAATAGGTTAGCAGTTCTTCAAAATGCTAACCATAGAGTTACCATATTATCCAGCAAATTCACTCCTAGGCATATATCCAAGAGGAATAAAAACAATGTTCATGCAAAAGCTGGTTCAAGAATGTTCAAAGCAGCATCATTCACAACAGTCACAAAGTAGAAACAACGCAAACACCCACGAATGGATAAACAAAATGTGCCATACTATGCAGAGGAATATAATTTGGCAACAAAAAGAAAATAAAGTATTGACAAATGCTACTACAGGATGAACTATGAAAACATGCCAAGTGAAAGCAGCTGGTGACAAAAGACCACCTATTGCATGATGCCATTCAAACGGCATGTCCAGGGTAGACAAAACCAGGGACAGAGAGTAAACCAGTGGTGGCCTGGGCCTGGGGGGAAGGAGGGAGGGGGCAACAATCACATTTTCTTCTGGGAACGTTAAAAACGTTCTAAATTTAGATGATGGTGATGCTTAACAACTGCATGAAATACCAAAAACACTGAATTGTATGCTTTAGGAGGATGAATTTTATGTTTGGTGAAATACAGCCCAATAAGCTGTTAAAAATAATTTTTGAAGAGATTATTTCAAGTAAATAATCATTGTCCATGTCCACTTACACACAGAAATACAAAATCCACTCTACACTTCATCTGCAAACAGATGCTGGGATTGTCACGAACAACCATTTAGTCTTTCAGCACCTCCCTCACTGCCGAGATCTCAGTCACCTTTTACTGTCACATGCCTGTTTGCAATGGTCTCCCCCTTCTCTTCCCAATATGTCGCTGCTTTTCCACAGTACGGACTAAAAAGTCATATGAACAAGCTTTCTAAGAACATAAAGTAAGCAAGGGTTAAGCCCGGAACGAAGGTCAAGGAAAGGTGCATTCATCAGTTACCAGACTGGATCACGACAGCTATTTCTTGTGCTCAGAGGCCTTTTTACTGAAGTACAGTTTAATGCCACGGTACAGACAGCTGATGTTTACAAGTGTGTTTAAAATATAACACGAAGATGGATTTTAGATACAGTGATACTATGCTTCACAGAAAATGTACATACACCAGTTGGATTTCATAGTCTCAGTACTGTAATAGAACATATTATACAATTATCTATGTATATGCATGTGTGTCTGTGTGTATGCATGTATATAAAAATATAAATATATATGTATTACATACATATATATATACACAGACATATCAAGGATCTAGAGAATGAACAAAATGAATAAAAATCTACCCTGAAATTGCATGCACTATATAAGAAAATTAATTAGATACAATATACAATCACATAATACTACTGTCGATAACAGAATTAAGACACGTTTTCTTTTGTGTGTAATGCTAACTCTAAAATGATGGTCCCATTAAGCAAATGCTAAACAGGATTAGAAGCGTCCTGCTCACCTCTTACTGTGAGCTTGCTATATAGTTGTGCATTTACTTCCTTGTCTCGCTGAAAACGCCGAAATTCATCAATTGCTTCCCGCGTGATAATAACAGCCAAGACAAATCCCTATAAAACAAAATAAGGAATTTCAGAAAACTAAATTTTAACGAAAAAGTACGAAAAATTTATTATTCAGTTTTACTTTTTTCCTTCAATTTATATTACTCTCTGAAATACAATAAGTGAAACAAAGACAAAAAGTAACAATGAAATGTTATAAAAGGAATATAATTCAATGTAAAAGATTTACAACTCTTAGTATACCCAAGAAAAAATTTTTAAATTCACGTCATAATAACTTCAAGCTAAACCTCAGAAAATACTTAGTAACCCAAAAAAAGAAATTAACAATTTTCAACAAACCCATGAATTATATTTAGAACACTTAGGCATCCAAATAGCAAATTAACGATGACTTACATAAAAATCTTACACTTAATTTCTGCACTTAAGTTTTTCTGACAGAAGAAAAGCCATGCAGGAACACAAAACAACTCCCAGGTACGACACCTGTACGGACCGACTCTCCTACACGGCGCGTTATGATGAATTGCGCGGAGGAGCGCAGCTCATGCCTTCACCTCACTTTTTAAATAAAGTCCTGAACAGATTGATACTAAGTAAACTTTTGTATACTTGTAATCTACTGCGCAACCTGTCACACCACTGCCACATGCTAGCGTCCACCTTTTTAATGGGCTGCATAGGTATTTTCCAACACGTTGCAGAAATATTCTTCCAGTCCCTCTCCCCATGATTAAATGAAAAAACCTCTTCAACAGGCTCCCTGTTGAAGACCTCGCTCCGGTCTACGTTGTAAATAACAAAACACTGAATGAATTTCCACTGAAAGGACAATAATCGTTTTCATTCCAGCTTTTTTCCTTCTGTATAACCAGTAGGCTAAATTAAGTGTGCTGCTGGAGAATATGTTTCTTGTATTTACTGAAACAGGATTTTCCCCAAACACGCTATTTTAAAAGCCCTTAAAATGGCATGGTTTAGAGTGTGCCCCCCGAGCCTCCCACTCAACGTCAGCCTGCAGCCTGTGCTCAGCCTGCCGCGTCTCTCCCGGCAGTCCCCTCGCTCTCCCGCGCCGTGAGCGTGTACAGCCAGTGCTGCGCCCCCCTGGGCCCTCCGCCCAGCCCTCCCTGAGCACACCAGGTCCCCTCCCCTGCGTCCTGTCCTTCGCAACTCCAGTGAAACCACTCTCAAGTAAGGCGGGCCACCTAGAAACGCCCACCGTCTGGGCATGGCCACTGCTCACCAGCCCCTCTTCCTTCCCAGCTCTCCACCCCTGGGCGTCCTGGATGCCACACGCCCTGGCTGTCCTTCTGCACATGTCACCTGAGGGATCCTCCAGGCATCCACTGCCGTCACTATTAATAATGCTGCTCTCCAGTTGCCCACGGTGCTTCTCACGCCTCTCCAGGTCACCCTACGCCACCACGCTGGGTCACCAACCCCAGCCTCACTGCCCTCAAAATCATCCTCCGGGGTGGGAAACCTTCGGCAGCTCCCCATCACTTACGCTCCTTTCACTGAAATACGGCGCTCCCCTCAAGCCCCCAGCCCTAAGAATGGACAGGTCT
>RJWJ010003292.1:42926-88504 GCA_004363605.1 Indri indri
TGGGGGTTGGGGCCATAGGTTTAGCACATACTGTATTCATTTTGTTCAGTAATGGCTTTGTTGATACATAACTCACATGCCATAAAATTTACGATTTTCAAGTCTACAATTCATTGTTTTTAGTAAATTCACAGAGTTGTGAAACCACCACCAACCATCTAATTTTAGAATATTTTCTTCAACTCCCAAAAAGAAACTCTGTACCCATTAGCAGTCACCTCCCATTCCCTCCTTCTCCCAGCCCTCGGCAACAACTATTCTACTTTCAGTCTTATGGATTGGCCTGTCCTGGGTGACATGGCAACTCTATGTTTAGTGTTTTGAGGAACTGCCAAACTGTTCTCCAAAGAGGTTGTTCCACTTTACAATCCCATCAGCAAGGAATGAGGGCTCCAACTGCTCCTCATCCTCACCGACACCTGTAACCGCCTGCCCTTTTGACTACAGCCATTCCAGCGGGTGTGAAGTAGTGTCCTCCAGTTTTAATGTTCATTCCCCTAACAACTAAGGAAGCTAAGCAACTTTTCATGTGCTTATTGGCCATTTGCGTATCTTCTTTGGCTAAATATTTTGATCCTTCACCCACTTTTTATCTGTTATGTCTTTTTGCTGTTGAGTTGTAAGAGCTCTTTATTTGTTCTGGGTACAAACACCTTGTCAGGTATGTGATTTACAAATATGATCTTACAAATATTTTCTCCCATTCTGAGTTATCTTTTTACTTTCTTGATGGCGTCCTCTGACGCAAAAAAGTTTATTTTAGTAAAATCCAATTTACCTATTTTTTCTCTTGTCATTTGTGCTTTTGGTGTCCAAAGTCACAAAGATTTACCTCTTTGTTTTCTTCTAGGAGTCTTACATAGTTTTGGCTCTTACACTGAGGTCTATGACCCACTTTAAGTTACATTTTGTGTACAACATGAGGTAAAGGTCTAACTTCCTTCTGCACATGGATTTCCTGAAAAGGCTACTCTTTCTCCATTGAGCTGTCTCGATGTGCTTGCTGAAAATCAGTTTGATCTGTATAACCTATCTTCATGTCAGTGACACACTGTCTTGATTCTGTAGTTTGCGGTTTAAGTTTTGAAAGGGGGAAGTGTGAGTCCTCCAACCTTGGTCTACTTTTTCTATGATGTCCTGGCTACTGCGTCCCTTGCATTTTCCTATCAATTTTAGGACAAGCTCGTTACCTTCTGCCAAAAAAAAAAAAAAAAACAAAAAAAACACCAGCTGGGATTCTGACAGGGATCAGTGTGGAGTATGCTGCCACCATAACAATACTAAGTCTTTCAACTCATGAACAGGAGATGACCTTCCATTCATTCAGACCTTCTTTAACTTTTTTCAAAACTGTTTTGTAGTTTTCAGCACATAATCTTGCACTTTAGATAAATTTATTCCTAAGTATTTTTTTCTAATGCTATTATAAACAGAATTGTTCTCCTAATTTCATTTTCAGATGGTCACTGCTAGTGTATAGAAATACAAATGATTTCTGTATATTTATCCTGTATACTACAATCTTGCTAACTCGTCCTTTAGTTCCGGTATTTGTGTGTGCAGATCCCTTAGGCTTCCTGTATACAAGACCATGCCACCTGTGGATAAAGCAGACAGATCTTTCCTTCCTTTCTATCTAGTTGCCACTAATTCCTTTTTCTTGCCTAAGTGCCCTATTTATTAACCTTGAGTGCAATGGTGGATAGAAGGTATGGCAGCAGATGTCACTGTTCCTGATCTTAAGGAAAAAGGCATTCAGCCCTTTATCATTAAGAGTGGTAGTTGAGTGAAGTAGTTAGTTGAGTGAAGTACAAAATTGTAAGAACAAAAGGGATTTTACATTATGACAAAATGTATCCACAATAGAGTGAAAAACGTACTGTAGGGAATTAGGCCCAGTTTCTCCAAAGTTGATAACTTGTCATGATAAAATAGCAATGAAATAAAAGTGGTTATCAGAGAACTTATTAGTTAGACACAAGAACCTGAATACAAATTATGTTATTAGAACTAGAGTTACCAAAGGAAAAACAAAGAAAATAAACATGAAAAGCCGAAGCAACAGATACCCTCCAAGAAAGTATTAAGAAAGTTGGTATTATCAAAAGGCTTAAAATGTGCACTTATTTAACCAAGCAGTTTCACTTGTCGAAACTTATCCTAAAGGAAAAAATCTAGGATCCCTGTATGAATATGAAAAATTAGAAATAACCTGAGTGTCCACAAATAAAAAATTTATAGTACAGTCGTATGATGAAATACTCTATTTCCTTGATTCAAAGATGTCACTGGTTTTAAGACACATCAAATATTATTTTAGTAATAGTCTTGGTGGGAAAAACAATACCACTGTAAATATACATTGTTTGTAAGTCACACCTCAATTTCGATAACATGAAAAATACGCATCTTCAAATCCAGAAAATACACTTCTCTACGGCCACTGCCACGTAAGAGAGTATTTACTGTTACAGACTCATGTTCATGATGGAGAGGTAGTCTCTTAAAGTTCTATTTGTGACTGACTCACCTAACAGACACGAGCATGAGAGCATTACCAAGCATATTTTATTTACATACGGCAGACAGTATTTTAAAGGAGTGGTTCTTAATCAGATAAGCATATCATAATCACCTGAGAAAATTTTTTTAACACAGAATTGCTCAGGCCCTATTTGAATTGTGTATCTTTACCTCTAATCCCCAGGGAACAAGACCCACACATACCTGTTATTTAAAGGTGACTCTAATTGTCACCCCCTTAAGCCTATGACTTAGAGACAGTAGAAGTTAACTCTGAATTCATTAAGAAGTGATAAAGCACAAAGATGTGCGAGTTCCTAGTGCTTCTTTAAGAACTCAAGGAGTGAAAACAAGTTTCTGCTTATAATGGAGTAGTACTGGAGAAGACGGAATAAAGAGGATTAGGTCCCAATTTCTGAAAACAGGAGTTAGACACTCTAGGAGGAAACAGAAACCTGTCCCAGGCAAGGGGTGCTAGAGTGCACAGGCTGCTTTGCAGCCCACTTCCCAATCTAGGTTTATCTGAGTAACAGCCGCCAAAAGGTGTCGCCACCGTCTCCAGCACCCACAGCCGGCCCAGAATGTGAGGAAAGGGATGCCGATGTCACCACTTCCTTCTCAACGACCAGAGTCTGCAATAAATGGGCCTCGACCTCAACAGTTTAAATCCTCTGAGTTCTCAACTGGGTCACCACAGGCAGGTGGCTCATGGAAGGCATGGGCAAGCAAATCTCACTGCAGGAGAGCTGGCTCTTCCCACTACCTAGGTACCCACCAGGTCAGAGGTTTAAGCTTTAGCTCCCTAGAAAAACCAAAACTGGAAACAAGAAAGGCCACAGTAAAATGCTGTCACACCCTGGAAACAGCAGCATCTGTGCGTGAGCCTGCAAGTTAGACTAGACAGCATGGGCCCTCACGTGACCTAGCCACAGCCTTTCTCACTTCTCCCAGTAACCCAGAGGCATGTGAACAAGTACCCAAATAATATACATTTTTGTAAAAAGAGAAAAAATTCCATTGGCACATTATCAATTTACCTTTGAGGGTTCATCATATACCATACACTTTTCCAAATATCGTAAATGAGTACCTCCGATTTAGACACAAATTCAGACACAGAGAGTAAAAGAGCTCTACTGAAGTCACACAGCTCACTAGCAGTGGGGACTCCGGACAGCAGGGTTCCAAGTAACGGGTTTTGTTTTCCCTTCTTACACTTCACCTGCACCTCCAATGCAGAGACACTCACAAAAAAGAATGGATTTTAAAATCAAACTAAAAAATCAGAGTCCTCATAGATGGATTTCTCACCTACACAGGCTATCTGGTTGCCAACTACGTATTAACAAAGTACCAGGAAGACATTTCATATGGAAGATGCAGTGTTAAAAACCCTCAGAGCCAGATTTTCCGTCTAAAAACTTTTTGTAAGGACAGATCTATTACACCTTACTAATTTTGATACAAGCATTACAATCTGTTTTGTTACTATGATTAATTACACCAGCTTTGCCTTGAAGAACTGTTCTGAAGGCTGAACAATATGAAGGTGACCATCATTCTGACATGATAATGCAATGAAATCACTTTCCAGTTTACTCTTCTATTATATGGGAAAATATAACAGAAATTAGTTCAGAGCTAAAACTAATAAATAATATTAGTATTTACTGGAGTAACTGAAAAAGATTATTAATTAAGCTATCGCTGTTTTCAAAAATATCTTAATTTTACTTAGAGTACAGGGCAAAACCTTGAAGGAACTTGTATTTAAAATTATTGAACAACAGAAATAAGATTTTTGAACCACCAACGGTAAACATAAAACCACCAACTGGTATTATGCTTACTTGGCAGGTTTCTGGCTAAGAGAAATCTGGAAATGTTAACTGATACCTTGTTTTGAACAACCTTACAGAACCTTAGAAGGTAGGCAGAGAAAAGATGTCAAAAATGTAAATGTGTCTATAAAGACCACAAGCTATTATAGGTCATGGACATAATGGGGTTAAAATAAACTGGTAGAGAAAATGCAAGAACTCAAGAGTTTATGAAGAAATCCTTGCTTAAGATTTCCTTTGGTTAAAAAAAGAGGTACCTATATATATTTCTATTTTAGAATCTGCATTCTTTTAAATAATTTCCTTTAAAGGAATTTCTTTAAATTTAGTATATGTTTAAAGGTTCTTTAATTTTTACTAGATTAATAAAAAGATCTATATTTAATATCTGGATTTTCAAAGATTTTAAAAAATTTTTGAGGTGAGTCTAGATCAAAGATCCGATATACCCTGAGCTTCCTGGATTTGAAAGTGAGCAGAATGTGCACATCGACTTAAGATCTTCAGATCTTCGCTGAATCAAAGGTTAAAATGCATATAAATGGCACAAGCATACATACTATTTGCCATTTGTCATCTGAGAGAAGGCATCAACTGTGGCTGCTGCCAAACCAAGGAACAAAAGAATGTCACTTTAAAAAGCAGATAAATTCTGAAATCTAACGGTATCATACTCAAAATATGAGAATTCATCTACAGTGTGCCAGAAGGCAATATAAGCATTACTCAAATGGAAAAAAAAAAAAAAAGCGCTTTTCACTTCTCTTTATAACACTGAAGACACAATCACGGTAGAATTACAGTATCTTTCATATGATTATTGAAGTAGTTTATTGAGGCACTTAATACAATTAAAGTTAATTCTTATGAGTCAAAAAAAAAATGATAAAGTACTTAAAAAAACCTGAGGGTGAAAATTCAATCTAAGAACTTAAAATTGAAGATAGAACTGGAAACAAGTGTTCATGTGAAAAATAGAGAAAGTAGGGAAATGTTTTATGGTGTAGGTGAATAGACAACATACAATTCATTAAGGTATGGCCCAGATGATCAATTTTGTGATCATATCACATAAAATTATTCATAACCATCTAAAAGATATTTTCTTTGGTTAAAGCTAGTAAAGGCAAGAGCAAAATACAAATTAATACATTTTACTTTAGAATTTTTAAGAAGAATTATATTTCCAGACTATCATTGCTTTAAGTTAAAATAAATTTTAATCCAAGATGCAAATAATATTTAAGTGGTAAACACAATTATTAAAGCTATGAAGAGAAAGGTGGGCATGGTGGCACAAGCCTGTAGTCCCAGCTACTCAGGAGGCTGAGGCAAGAGGATCTCTTGAGGTCAGGATTCTGTAACCAGCCTGGGAAATGTAGTGAGACCCCATCTCTTAAAAAAAAAAAAAAAAAAAAAAAGCTATGGATAGAAAAAAGGGGCTAGAAATAAACACATTAAAATCACAAACATCATTATGTTTTTAGTATTAGCAAGTATTTTCATTATGTTTCCATAATGGTATATTGATTTTATTAGAAAATGAATCAAAAATCAACAGCACTTGTAAAATGAGACTTCTACAGAGTTTACAGCCTGTAGAATTTTTTACGCATGTGCTTAAGGAAACATGAACATTCAAATTGCTCATTACAACAAAGTTCATAATAGTAAAAAATTAGAAACAACCCTAAAACCTCCTTTCCAAGGAGCACAGACAGATCAGTTGTGATACAGTCATACAATGAAATGTTAATACTTTAGGAAGTGAAAAGCAGATGAAGTAGACATTTATGTGTCCACATGGATCAATTTTGTAAACCAATATGAAGCCCAAAGAGCATATTGCAATAGGATACGCAGATTAAGATAATCTTTTTTTTTTTTTTTTTTTTGAGACAGAGTCTCACTCTGTTGCCCTGAGTAGAGTGCCGTGGCGTCAGCCTAGCTCACAGCAACCTTAAACTCCTGGGCTCAAGCGATCCTTCTGCCTCAGCCTCCCGAGTAGCTGGGACTACAGGCATGTGCCACCATGCCTGGCTAATTTTTTCTATTTATTTTTAGTTGTCCGATTAATTTCTTTCTATTTTCAGTAGAGACGGGGTCTCGCTCTTGCTCAGGCTGGTCTCGAACTCCTGAGCTCAGAACGATCCTCCCGCCTCGGCCTCCCAGAGTGCTAGGATTACAGGCGTGAGCCACCGCGCCCGGCCAGATTAACATAATCTTTACAAAAATTTTTAAAGCATGTAAAGCAATATTGCCTGTTTCAATGTTACATACATAAGTGCTAAAATTACGAAAAGATACAGAGCAATTACACTCCCACATTCAGAACAGGGGTTCCCTCTATGGGTGAAGGTGGGAGAAAAGAACAGTCGCCTGCATCCCTCCCCATCCCCACCTGGCTTTCACAGCAGCTTCCAGATCCCGGCTGCATACAATTCAGTGTTTCTTCTCTGTGTGAACACACGCAATACACACACAAAAATGTGGCTTTCTATCCCACAAGAGCCCTGGAGGGGCGGCCTCCCACCCCGTGACCTGCTTTCCAAGCACTGTCCCTCGTCCACAGACTCGAGCAGGACGACCTCCTCACACCCTGGAGCAGACCAAGCACAGCCCAAGACATGTGCACCTGCTGCTTCTCTGCCTGCAGCTGTCTCCCCCGTCCTGCACGTGGCCGACTGTCTCATCGCACAGATGTCAGGGAGGCCGCCCTCGACCACCCTCCCTAAAATGCCCCCATTACCCCCTACTCTTTGTCCTGCTTTACACCTGGCATTGGAAATCTATTTACGTTCTGTCTTCTCCCCCAGAACTTAAGTTCTTCTAGGATAGAATTTTGTCTGTCTTGTTCACTGTTGGATCAACCTTGCCTAGACTAGCGCTGGACACGAAGGAGCTGTATTACCTCATCGAAGACTTGTGCATTTCATTCTGTACATACTTTGACTTACTTTTATTTATTCTAATATACATCTACATCTTCGATGTTATTAAATACTTTTTCTAAACATCATTTTTAAAGCTACACAGTATTCCAACACGTACACAGGATATAGCATGGTTTAAACAAACCACTGTTGGGGCATTTGACTTTTTAAATAATTTTTATCATCAAAAATAATAAGGGACATTATTTAGACTCTGTGATCAATCATTTCTTTAGGATAAATTCCTCAAAAATGCTGAATCCATTTTTAAGATCTTTGATACATATTACTAAACAACCCTCCAAATTGGCAGCACAGGCCGCTGTCCACACTGACGGGGGGTGAAGAGGCAGCACAGGCCCCTGTCCACACTGACGGGGGGTGAAGGGGCAGCACAGGCCCCTGTCCACACTGACGGGGGGTGAAGGGGCAGCACAGGCCCCTGTCCACACTGATGGGGGGTGAGCACCACAGTGTTTCAGTCTCACCCATGCTCAGCACCAAGGTCTCCTTCAACCTCATTAATTCAGTAAGTAAAAAATGTATTCCTTTACCCAGTAATTTTGTATTTACATACATATAAATACATACTTAGGAAGTAACACATAAAGTTACTTTCTCTGGTTGATTATCTGTTGGTGGGGGACAAAAGTTACTTTCGTTCCTCAAATCCGCCTTACTATAAAGTGGATGTGAAAGGGAATCAAAGCCAGTCCTCAGCGGGACCTCGCTGATGAATAAACAGGAGAGCATGCCAGGGCCTGTCCTATGACTGGGCTCCCCAGCCTCACCTGGGGGTCTAGTCAGGGTGGGGCCGACACAGCCAGAGAGATGGCCCGGCTCTCCCGTCACCAGGCCATGCTTTCTGGCCCCCTGACCGCTGTGCTCTTCTCCCACTGTCAACGGAAAAGAAGCCAAACTCTGTAAAATAACTTGAAGAGGTTTATTCTGAGCCAAATTTGAGGAGCACGGCTGGAGCCGAGCCCAAGAAGCCTTGAGCAAGCGGACTTGCTATGGTTGGGTGAGTTTGGTCTTGTATGTTTAAAGGAGACAGGAATTAAAAGTAAAGTCATGCAATTTGCACATTGGTTTGGCCTGAAAAGGTGGGACATCTCAAAGCACGGGCTTACATGTTACATAGGCGGGTTTAAAGACTCTTTGATTTGTGGACAGGCACAGTGGCTCACACCTGTCATCCTAGCACTCTGGCAGGCTGTGGTGGGAGGGTTGCTTGAGCTCAGGAGTTGCCTGAACAAGACTGAGACCCCGTCTGTGCTAAAAATAGAAAAAATTACCCAGGTGTGGTAGCATGCACCTGTAGTCCCAGCTACTCTGGAAGCTGAGCCAGGAGGATCCCTTGAGCCCAGGAGTTTGAGGTTGCTAGGATGAGCCACTGTACCCTACCCCAGGTGACAGAGTGAGACTTTGTCTCCAAAAAAAAAAAGCAAATTGAGCTCCTCCTTCTCACTCCCCCTCTTTAAAAAATAAAAATAAAAAATAATAAAGACTCTTGATTTGTAATTGGTTAAAGAAATGAAGCTTTGTCTAAAGTCTTGGAATGTTTTAAGATAAGGAAGTCTGTTGTTAATCAAAGATGAACCACTGGCCACATGCCCAGACTCAAGTGATTTGTTATGTAAATTGAAGACTGGCAGGTGTGGTTTAAGCTTTGTCTTGCATAGCCTTAGGCCTGTTAATGAGGAAAAAAGGATTATCTCCAAGAAGGGAGGGGGGCATGATGAGGCATGTCTGAACTCCCTTTCTCTAGGCTAGCAACTCAGTTTTAGGGTATCCCCTTCGCCAAGAGGAGGTCTATTCAGTCAGCTGGGGGGAGCTTAAGATTCTATTTAGTTCACAGCACTGAAGGAATCCTTTCATTAACTGTGTTTCTTGCCCAGATTCCTCTGGTCATCTGCCTAAAAGGGAGCAAAGCAAAAAAGAAGGCAGTACAATTTTGTAGGTGAAAGGAAGAAAGAAGACATACTCTCAACTACGCAAGCTGAAAAGTAATGAAACTTATCAAAAAACAGCATGAAACCATCAAGACTATGTTTGAAACAGAAATATTCAATATGTAGCAACGGCCTTCCAAAAAACTTTACACACCGAGGTGCCAACCAGAAATCGTCTGTACACCATTAGGATACTTTAGAATTCTCCCCACTGGTCAGGGTTTTCAGAGAGTAACTCACGAGAACCCACAACTCCCAGGTCATTCCCAACAGCTCAGTCAGCAGACCTGTCCCCTTAGGTGAGGTGCAGGATGCCTAGAAACCCCTCTGCCACAGCCAGGGGGCTTCAAGACCTCTTGAGACGACTGCTGGGCAGGGCTCAAAAGGACTGAAGTCACAGCACCCAGCACACTCTTTTAACACAAGTTCAATGACACAGCAACAATATCATGTTTTAAAAATCTGGTCAATTTATCTCTTAACCTTCTCAATTCTTAAAACTACTTCTAAATACTTAATAATTTAACTTAATTTTAAAAATCTTTTCTTTTACCAGAGGAGCCCAGTAGGTGTAGAGATAGCCTATTTTCAATGCTGGTACAAACTGTGAGCAGGATACTACCAGAAAATAGAGATTCAAGAAAAACTTGAATTGTTCGTATAAAACCTAAAAAGGAAAAGAGAAAATTAACACAATCCCTTCAAGGAAAAATTTTAATACCCAAATTAAATAGTTAAAATCAGCACCACATATAACCACATTTCCATCAAACAGTGAAAATATGCTCTAATTCACAGGAAATTTATTGATTTTGACACTGGCTTCCTAGTAACTACTCCATATATAAAGAGAGGCAATGTTACCCCCAAATTATATGTGAAATAAACTGAAAAATAAGATAATTAGAACTTTCAGCTATGTTAAAAATGTCTTCTGACACTTTCTCTTGATGAAATATTCCAATTTTCCATACTCATCCATAAATCTTTCCATGCACATCAAAGCAAATAAGATAGCAAAACCTTCCCAATGTAAGCAAGTCAGTAAATATACATCATGATAACAACTCAGAAAATCTTACAATGGAAAGAAAAATCACATTAACCTTGTATTTATGAAATGGTAAAAAACAAAATATAACAGCCACTTTTTTTTAACACGGACATTTGGGTAGCTTTATGGAGACTGCGTGAACAAGCACACATGCACAGGCGTGACTTCATGAGACAGACCGCCTTACTGCCTGTATTTACTTCCCTCAAAACATTAAAAACGATAAAATATAAAAACATGTAATTATAGATCAATTTTCAGGAAGACAACTACCTACTTATTCTTTATAGTCTTTTAGTAGTTGACCTGTAATAATATTTTCAAATATAAAATAAATTTCATCAGTCAATGAAATTTTAGAAATGCCAATACTAACAAGTTTTTGGTTTTGTTTTTTAATTCAAGTGGCTATCTTTAGTAAAGAAAACCCAATATACAGTACATTAATAGATTTCTATTTACAAATGCCTCAAATTATTAGCCTTAAATAGAAAGTCAAAAATGAAACAAAACTACGTTTATAGGTGAGAATAATTCAAATACCATACTAAAATTACGAACTTGCAAACCTGCAACTTAAACATCAAAAATCTCCTTGGATGTCATTTTGTATGCATCTTGGAAGGCTTGGACGGTATGGAAATTTCAACAAGAGCAGAGCAATGGGTTAAGTACATGAAGAGTCTGGAACCATACTTTTCAGATAATGAGGTTATCTGCATCGTTATACAGTTATGTTTGTGACTAAAAAAATCAGTTACATTGATAACATGTTTATATTTATAATCATGTTCAATTGATGTCTAAAAATGTTTTGAATTATTTCATAAATCAATCTCAGCAGGAAAGAAAGCACTTTTTCCTTAGTGATTTCTTTAAAATCTCAGTTAGCATAAATTATATCTATTAGCAATTCAGAAATTGCTATTCATGGTAAAATGGCATAGAATTCCTACTGTGTAATTACCAAATGTTTCTAAAATACTACATTCTAGATGAAAAGACTAATTTCAGAGACAATCTAAGAAAAAAAATCATGCACACGGTAATCACCGTACAATCACGTCAACAGGTATTTTCAGGATACAGCCAATCTGGGCAGGTTGAACATTTACACCGATCAAAGTTAAGCTGCACTGTTGGCTTGAAACCACTGTAATCAATACTTTAGTGTCTACTGAATGAACTTGGTGACCTTTAGGAAAATGCACACTGCTTAGCCAACCTGTGAGTAGTTAATAATTTAAACCTAAGCAGGAAAGAGTGGCTTCATTCAATAAAGATGAGAATATTTATCTGGCTGACAGATTTACATTTTACTATCCTGACAAAAGATCAGTCTTTTAATTACAGAGCTACCAGTTTTGTGTGTTTTAATAAAGAATCATATTAGATATTAAGCATTCGCCAATCACTGAATGGATGGGAGGGCAGGAGTGGGAGGATCAATGCTCAATATAAAGTCAGCATGATTATTTAAATTAAAATACACAAGATAAAGCAGGCCTCATTCCCTGTACTCAAGAGCTTTTCTTGCAAACAGAATAAAAGCCAATACCTAAAACATATCAAAAACCTTGATATAGAAATATAGTCAGTACCAGCTTCTTTTGAGTATTATACTGACTATATTTCTGTCAAAGATAAATAAATCTTTCTTTTAAAATATGGAATGACATACAAAAAGCAAAAATTATTCAACTATTCCAAACACAGACTCAGTTTTATAATTTAAGCAATAATATCACTAATAACAAAGATGTAATAAAATATTTAAACTTCAGTATTTAAACTTAGCAGACTACCTAATTAAAGATAATCAATGATATAACAATGCAACAAGGCCTGAGATTTATAATATGAAGTAGCAAATACAATAGATATTTTATTACTGTGTCATTGCTGTGTAAAAAACTGTTTATCTTTGTAAAATTCCTTGGCAGGCTTTAAATATTACATTCCACGTTTCCCTCCAAACAAAACCCAGCCAAAAAAAATTTGTAACTTATTTTCTGATAATTTCACTTAGCTTTACTTCATTGTTTCTACACTATTATAGTTCTACAATAATATAAATAAATAGGATGTCTGTCAAGAACTAAAGGCCATAAACTATAAATTTTCTTGAGTTGAACTCTATGATGTGGCCATTAAAAACACACGTGAATTATTTAACAACTACTTGAAACATGATGGTGCAAGAACAAAAGACATTGATTTGGTAATGACACAGGAAAATGACTAAGTCAGTCTCAACAGGCCTCTCCCTGAAGCAAAGGATGCTGGCAACCTCACAAACAACCCATCTTCAAGGACTTAATGGTCTTACCCCAGGTATAAAGGTAAACACATTGTATTTTTGATTTTTTATAGAATTCCTGGGATGTTTTTCTTCACACTTTTCAGGACATCCAAGCCACACTGTGCGAGCTTTCAGTTCTTTCTTTCTTTGACAAATATTTATCAGCCAATCACAGCAACTGCGTGAAACAAAAGATACATATTGTGTATGATTTTTTTACAAGTTGAAACTAATTCTACATATTTAGAGTCAAGATTGTTTCTGTATTTACCAGACACTAATGGCATCACTCATGCCAATCTGTGGAGCTTTTATTAAAATAGGTCGGTTATACAAATCTGACATAAAAATACTGTCTTATATAAACGTACAATGGCTTCTACAGCCCTAGAGTTATCTTCCTGTTTAGACACTCTTATTGCCAGAATAAAGCCGTTAACATTCTGAAGCAGTCAATGCTATATGCTAAGAAAAGGCATAGTTACAGGTTATTGGTAACTCTCAATACACCACTCAGTGATTTGATGATAAAGGGCCTTAGATATCAATTAATCCAGAATGTGGCTCCCTCTCTTCTTTGAAGTAATCCCTGTTTTCCCCACTTCTAAAAAATGACTTTTTCAGTATTACCTAATATTAAGACTTGGGGATTAATTCAATATTTTAAAAGGACACCAATGTTTAATGTGATATCCTAATGATAATAATAGGTTGATTGTATTTCCGCATAGCTGTCTTCACCTATGCAATGAATATTTTAATTCTAAATTTACAATGGTGTCAGGGTTCCAGGAGCACAAACTCTTCCTCTTCCCGGACATCCAAACGATTATTTTGGAGCAGAGAGTATAAAGTTCCTAGTCAGATAACTTTTCTTTAATTACCTCAGAAAATGACAAAAAAAGTATCAAATTAATCACTATCAAGCACCAAATAATCATGAATTTAAACTTCAGTATTAAAAATTTGATTGAATTCAAATTTCCAAAATGTAGAAAAAGACGCAGAATGGTTTATTAAGGGAAGTTGTTAAATCTCACCTTCTCAGTGTATTCAAGGCTAGCACAGAAAGCCAGCTGTGTAAGTCAAAATTCTTTACTTTTGTGACAAAGTAAACTTAAAAGTAACACCTGTAATTTCAGCACTTTGGGAGGCTGAGGCGGGAAGGTAGCTTGAGCCCAGGAGTTCGACACCAGCCTGGGCAACAGAGGGAAACCCCACCTCTACAAAAAATAAAAACAATTAGCTGAGCCTGGTGGAACGCCCTGTAGTCCCAGCTACTCAGGAAGCTGAGGCAGGAAGATCGCTTAAGGCCAGGAGTTCAAGACCAGCCTGGGCAATCTAGCGAGACCCCCATCTCTACAGAAAATTAAGAAGTTAGCTGAGTGTGGTGGCATGCACTTACAGTCCTAGCTACTCGGGAGGCTGAAGCAGGAGGATCACTTGAGTCCCAGAGCTTGAGGCTGCAGTGAACTTTGATTGCACCACTGCACTCTAGCCTGGGCAACAGAGCGAGACTCTGTCTCAAAAAAAAAAAAAAAAAAGTTACTGTGAAATTTTACATGAAAATGGTAATACAAAGTATGATTATAAAATGAGGCTGACATATCAGAACACCTCAGAATCACTGTGTCATCCACGTTGGGGTGCTATTTCTTTATTCCAATCATACTGACGTAATTTTTTAGAAATCACTTTACGAACACTGAAAACCTAGAGACGCATCACTTCACAACCTCCCACGGCAGTATTCCATACGACGGAGTGTGTGTGCGTGTGCGCGCATGTGTGTGCGTCAACTGAAATTAGCACTGTCCCTACTGAATATCCACCTTACTCTTGGCTGTGTTGGGAAGATCTTCACTGCGAAAGGACAGAGACTGGCGCTTGGACGTGGCCTGTCCCTCAAGGGTGGGCCCATGCCATGGCACCTCCAGACTGCCCAGCACTGCCCCCTGAGAAGCTCTCCCTCCAGGGCTGACACAATGCCTAGGGCCCGGCCCAGCAGCTCAGCCCCAGCCACCTCACCCCAGCTCTAACTGGAGCACAGACAGACCCGACTCTGCCACAACATAAATTCTTAGCACTGTCATCATCACTTTTTAACAATAAATCCAAACATCTCCACATTCATTCAAAGCATATTTTCAAGTCCCCAACAGTTATAAATCAGGGTGTTATTAAAGTGATTTAAGACTGTGAAGTAAGTATTTCCACCATTACTGTTTTTGGTAGGAGAAGAAAGAAGGCTGGGAAAGAAGATCTCAATAAAATGTTGACAATATTTGATCTTGTCTATGTTTGAATGAGACAAAAATAAGACTTCAAATAAAATATAAGAAGCTTCACATGACTACTTCCAACCCTCCTGTTGCTTTTACTGTGCAGCCTGAACCCCCTCCAGCCCTCCTTGCTATGCCCACGCAGCCCTCTCAGAGTCACTACCCCCAGGGCACAGGACGCCTGGGCACGCCTTCCCTAGTTCTCCGTGCAGCAGCTGAGCTGTCAGTCTTTTATGTGGTTACAGCATGCATTCCTACTGCGACGAAAATCCTACCATTGCATTACGCAAGTTACAATGGGATTCCTTGACTTCAGAGTTCCTCATCTCAGACACCTGCAACTAAACTGTACCCAGGCCAAACTCTCACATTTTACATGAGAAAACTGTTGGCCAGGCAGGTGAGTGGCTTCTCTAAGACTAAACAACTAGTTAATGGCAGAGTTGAAACCAGAGCCCGGATCTCAACCGCACATCAATACGCCCCACCATATTAACAAACAGCCAGAGGCCAACTCTGACTCACTTTCGCAGACCACCTTTCCTCAGCCTAGGACACGGCACAGCAGCCGTTCTGTAGATGATGACAGCAAGTGAACAATGTATGAGCAGGCAGCCAAACTCAACGGAAAAAACATGGACTTTAAAGGCACGAGACAACTGCCACCATGTGCCCCTGGGGAAGCCTGCTGGTGCGAGTCTCTGCTTGCTCTCTGTGAAGTGCTGACCAGACTGGAGTTAACGCAGCGGCCTTCCAGGAGCCCTGCCTGTCCTGGACTGTCTCCCAACATCCATTCACAAAGTCACCGTCCTGAC
Source organism: Indri indri (assembly GCA_004363605.1). Taxonomy (NCBI): domain Eukaryota; kingdom Metazoa; phylum Chordata; class Mammalia; order Primates; family Indriidae; genus Indri; species Indri indri. Next base: position 58,629 of record RJWJ010003292.1, read on the forward strand.
CCACTAGTTGTGGCACAGAGAGCATCCAGACCTGTACTGTCCAACAGCACATGTGCTGGCCACGTGTGACTATTTTAATTTCAATTAAAATTAAGTAAAATTGAGAATCCAGTTCCTCAGTCACACCAGCCACATCTCAAGGGCTCAACAGCCACCGTGGCTAGTGGCTCCCCTACTGGGCTTCCCAGATCTAGAATGCTCCACCATTACAGTGAGTGCTACTGATCAGCACTGGCATAAACCAAGCACACTATGAGCAGGTGCCACAGGTGAGATGCAGGCTCCATATGGACACGCTTCTCTTCAGCACTTCACATGCAGCAAAAATTCTTCAGGAATGTATTCAGATACGAATTTCTGTTCTACAACACATAATTATCTGATCTGTTTTGATATACAAAAGTCAGACAAATCTAAGATCAAAGAGAGGATAAGCAAAGCTAAGTATTTGAAAAGATACATATAAAATTTAGGAAATGTGCTTATCTGATATCAACATCTTCTTCTACAAAAACACTATAAATGCAAAACCACTATGTGCATAACATGAGCATCAACAAACGCTGGAACGGAAACCTTAAAGTCAACACCACTGTCAGCACCTACCTGGACTCACCCTCACTGCCATTGGTCCCTCTATAAACACTAGCTATCTGCTGCTGCAAACACACACATTCAACATTACTCTTCTCTCTAACCCTGTATAGATAAGTCTAAGATTCCTTGAGATCCATTACATAATTAAGTTATTTATATTCCTGTGCTACTAACACCTATTATTGTAACAAATGGAAGTGTTATTACTAATTACGTCACTATGTACAGAGTCAAATAGCAGACAGGGTGCCACACCAAGTCACATGGAGTGAGGACACTTGAAACAGGCTTGAGGTCTGAAGAGCCTGGGGCCTGCACCAGAGACGCCCTGGGTTATGCAGACAGAAGACCGGTGGCTTCAATGCTAAGAGTAAAGGGCATAAACCCCAAAGATAAAAGAAAATACTTACACAAAAAAAGTGTGTGTAAGCCTTACTGAGTTGTAGACCTAAGGAGGAAATGTTTGAGGCAAAGTACTGTGAGTGAAACACACGGGCAAATACTGAGAATCCAGAGGGAGAAGCAAAGAAAAGTCCTCAGCAGAAAATAACCGGGAGCTTCACTTAATAACATGTCTATGTGTGCTAAATACTTTCTAAAGTATTGATTATTCAGAACAACACTTTCCCCCTTACATATAAACTGCCTTACAACAAGTCCAACTGAAACTAAATCCAATAGTACATAAATTATACGTTTCTTAAAATGTTTTAGGATTAGAATTTTGTTCACAAAATGCCTCTATAATCAAAGTAGTACTCTAATATTAAATAAAGCATTTTAATATATCAAGATTCTGTCTCCTAAAATTTTAACTAGCTATAATTAAATAATTCCCATAATTCTGATAGCCTCCTTTCCTCTCATCCAAAAAAAGTGGACAATTATTATATCCCACAGGTACCTCTGGTCACCAAGCTAAAGGCAGCACAGCACCCACACCCTCTTGAAAGAGGGGCACAGCCCCAGGCTGCTGCACCCCAAATGCTTTACAAACTGGCTGTTGAGAACCAGGAATATCCTGGCATTTGGCACCTCCCTCCCTTCACACGGAAATGCCATTCAGCTTCTCCACCTTCCTGGGGACAAAGTGATTTTTGACAACTAGTGAAATCTCCATCTCATGAGAAAGACACCAAGCCAGATCAGACACAACAACTTACAGGAAGGTGTATTCATTCACACAAAAGAAATTCAAAGTTTTAAAAGATTCCAGAAAAATGTTTTCAAAGTGTCCAAGTTGGAATATTTGCCAAATAATAAAAATGAGAAAGCAGGTCTTAATCCCTAAAGAAATTACAGCCTACTCACTCAGTCCCTTACAAATAATAATTTTAGGCCGGGCACAGTGGTTCCCACCTGTAACCCTAGCACTCTGGAAGGCTGAGGCGAGAGGATCGCTTGAGCTCAGGAGATCCAGACCAGCCTAAGCAAGAGCAAGAGTCCGTCTCTATTCAAAAAGAAAAAAAATTACAGGAAAAAAATTTAAAAAAAAAAGATTAAATATATAAAAATAATAATGTTAAAATAAGCCTTACTACTCACAAGGTCTACAAATAGAAATACACTGAAATATGTACAACTCATTAATGTTACCTAAAATCTACCTGTATTGCAATATTTACTAACATTTTCCTCCTGCAATTAAACTAACTTACATACCTTCTACACTTTGAGCCACCATCTAGTAATGTTAATGACACTGAATTTTATAATGCCTGGTATTTAGAAAATTTAAAAAGTGTGGCAAACATTCACAACTGTAAATTTATAAGAAATAAAGAAATAAGACCAATCTGGTTGCTAAATGTCCAATCTGGTTCTCCACGGTGCAGTTTTTAATTTCCATAACAATTTCTCAGTGTAGCAGATGCCTACTGAACAGGGTCAGTGTGACACCGTCCCGGGTTGCTTTTCATCCCCCATGGCGGTGAGACATTTAGTGCCACACACACTGATTAAGGCCTGCCAAGTGGCCCAGCTAGGTTTTTCCACAATCACAATTTATTAACATAAAGACTTTTACAGACACATCAAACACATTAAGCTGTTGTGACGTTCCTCAAACACGGGTGTTTTTGCTGCCACCATCTACGTTTTCAAACATGATACATTTGTGACACTTTCCTTAAGAAAAGGAGTATATCACAAGTAAAATACAAACTTTGGCTGTCACGTTCTACTTGTTAAAAACAAAATCCTGTTCAAAAAACTCAATAATGTGTTTAGCAGTACGCTGAGACCGAGAACACTGAAGTCCACAACTCTTGCCGACTGACTGGCACAGCGCTGCGCGGCCAGGTGAGCACCACTTGCAGCACACGGGCCCTGCGCAGTGCTCACTCTCACGCTACACGGCCACATCCTTGGCTGGACCTGTCAGAGCCCGGCTGCCACCTGCTCAACCGTGCGGCGACGCCTGCGCTCCTCCCCGTTATCCGGCGACTCTCTACACACCCGAGAACCCCCAACACCCTGGACTCGGACCCTCCACCTGCTCTGCCCAGTGGTCTTCAGCGCTGTACCCTGGGAGGGGAAGGCCAGGCATTTACCACACACAGCTCTTCCACTTCGGAGACTCCCGACTGGATCGTTAATCTCTCATTCATTCAGGCCACGCTTCCTTGGCCTTGCAACTTTCCCAGTCCAGGGAGCAAAGAGGAGGGGCTCTGGGTCACCAGTCAGGCCCTGGTCCAGGTTCTGGGTTGCCTCTTCCCTGTCACGGGGGGACTCCTCCAGTTCTTCGCTGTAACAGAGGTGAGAACACCTGCCTTCTTCAAGAAGGTGCCAGACAGATCTCGGAGGAAAAGTACTCGCTCCACCCGTGAGTGAAGAACTCCTGCCTCTGGGCCACTCCCCACCTTCCACTGGCAGCAGCCAACCCTCCGCCCTCCACGGCCAGCTGTGCCATCACTCAGGCTCTTCCCTGGTGGTCAGAAAATTATGCCACGTTCAATACAAATTCATGATTACTGATTTTCCTTTGCTGATTATAGATGATCTCTACCAAAGCATGACCAAATTTTCCCATTTTTCAGTCCTTACCTGTCCCCTAATTGTGCCCTCACTCAAAGGACCCCATGCTCCCAAATAAGAATGAAAGGCATCTTCACCACCATCTTTTCACTCCTCCCATTTTTCCCCCTGCCCAGAGGATGGATATCATTCTCCCTTTCCAAAGCCGTCCTCTGTCCAAGGTTCCCCTTCCTTTGCTCGTCACAGGCCTGCACCACACGTCCTGATGTGGCCTCCGCCACCCAGACACGACGAGGACTCCCACACTGACAGCTCCAGAGCCCGCACCTGGGTCTGCCAGAGGGTCTGTATCAGACCAACCCTCCTGCCAACGCTTTGCTTTGCTTTTGAATATAAGATAGGTTTACAAAAAGAAAACTACAAACAGTTTTGGATGAAGAGTATCTCTAAAAACCCCACAGCTCACATCACACTTAAGGGTGTGGTACTGACAGCTCCCCACTGGGACAGGATGGGGTGAGGGCACCCCTCCTCACCACTGCTCTTCCACACAACGCTGCATGTGCAGCCAGTGCCACAGAGCAAGGAGAGAAGGATAAAGGGCACGTGTGTTATGAAGAAACGACACCATTGCTACATGCAGACGATATGATGGTCTAGGGAGAAGATTATAAGCAATCTACAAAAACACTCAGCACAAATATTAACAAGTGAGTTCAGCAAGGTTACAGGATAAGAGATAAACATAAAAAACTATTTCTATACACTAGCAATGAACATGTAGAAATTAAAATTTAAGGCCGGGCGCAGTAGCTCATGCCTGTAATCCTAGCACTCTCGGGGGCCGAGGCGGGCAGATTGTTTGAGCTCAGGAGTTCGAAACCAGCCTGAGCAAGAGCGAGACCCCGTCTCTACTAAAAATAGAAAGAAATTAATCGGACAACTAAAAATATACAGAAAAAATTAGCTGGCCATGGCGGTGCATGCATCTACACCCAGCTACTCGGGAGGCTGAGGCAGAAGGATTGCTTGAGCCCAGGAGTTTGAGGTTGCTATGAGCTAGGCTGATGCCACGGCACTCACTCTAGCCCAGGCAAAAGAGTGAGACTCTGTCTCAAAAAAAAATAAATAAATAAAAATAAAAAAATTCAAAATATCACAGCAAGTACAATCACTCAAAAAAAAAAAAATTAAATACCTAGGAGTAAATCTATCATTTGCATGCTGAAAACTGAAACATTGGCAAGATCAAAATGTATGTAAATAAATGGAGAGAGGTACCATGTTTATGATCTAAAAGACTCAACAGACTAGAGATGTTAATTCCCCCAAATTAATATATAAGTACAACATAGTTCCTTTAAAAAAAAAAATCCCAATAAGTATTTTGTAGATATGGACAAGATTATTTGAAAATGTCTATGGAAGCCAGGCATGGTGGCGCACGCTATTCAGGAGGCTGAGGAGGGATCGCTTGAGGCCAGGAGTTTGAGGCTGCAGTGTGCTATGACTGCACCACTGCACTCCAGCCTGGGTGACAGAATGAGACACCATCTCTAAAAAAATAAAAATTAAAAATGAATAAAAATTTTTAACAATTTCTACGGAAAGGTAAAAGAACCAACGGCTCAAAGAATTTTGAAAAGGAATGATAAAGCAGGAGGAAACAGTCTATCCCATTTTGAGACTTCACACTGTGTGGTATTGGCAGGGGACAGATACATGGACCATTCTGATCAGAGAACAGAAGAGAGACCCCAGAGAGCCCCACTCACACACAACCGACTGCTGACAAAGGCACAAAAACAATTCCATGGAAAAAGGACAGTCTTTTCAACAAATGATGCTGGAACATATGGATATACGTTGGCAAAAATATGGATTTCAACCTAAACCTTCCACCTTATTAAAAAAATTAACTCAAAAAAGATCCAAATGCAGAATGTAAAACTATAAAACTTATAGAAGAAAATCTTCAAGCATAGGGCTGGATATAATTCTTAGCTGTGACACCAAAAGCACAATCCACAAAAGCAGCAAACTGGACCTCATCAAAATTAAAGACTTTTCAGAGTCTGCCAAAGACTGTGAACAGAGGAGAAGACGAGATACAGACCAGAAGAAAACATTTCCCAACTATGCATCTGACACAGGACCCACAGGTAGAACACATAAAGAACTCTTAAAACTCAACAGGAAAGGCTGGTCCGCAGGAGTGAGTTATCTCAACCGACTGTTCAGTCAGTTACAAATTGAACTCCTTGTTCTACTCTTTCCCCCTTCTCACGACTGTACTTGACTAGTCTTTAAAAAAAAAAAATTAAAAAAAACTCCACGGGGGGGAAAAATCAAACAATTCAACTAGAAAGGGAATAAATAGGAAGAGACATTTACTAAAGAGGATTTACGAATGACAAATAAGATGTTCGACCTCACTAGTCATTAGGAAAATGCAAATTATGACCACAATGAGCCATTGCTACGCATCTATTAGAACAGCTAAAATATAGTGACAAAACCAAATGTTGGCAAGGACGAAGAGAAACTGGACCTCTAAAACACTGCTGGTACAAATTTAAGATGGTACAGCCCCTCTGGGAAAAAGTTAGGCAGTTTCTTTAAAAACTAAATATACACTTACCATACAACTGATCAATTGGACTTTTGGACATTTCTTTCAGAGAAACAAAAACTTATGTCCACACACACACACAAAAAAACTGTACATAAGTGTTCATAGCAGCTTTATTTGTAATATCCAAAAACTTGAAACAACCTAAATGTCCTACAATAGGTGAATGATCAAACAAACTGTGGCACATCCGTATCATGGAACAATAGTCAGCAATACAAAGGAACTACTGATACATAATGACTTGGATGGGGGTCAAAAGCATTATACTCACTGAAATAGGTCAACCTCAAAATAGTACATAATTCAAACAGCACATCAATATGGAAAATAAAAATAAAGTTTTTTAAATTACATGTTGAATAATTTCAGTTTCCTAACATTCTTGAAATTAAAATTAAAATGGAGATTTTAATTCTTGAAATTAAAATGGAGAACAGAATAGTGGTTGCCAGGGTCAGGGTGGGGGGTTGGGAGTGCACATGACCACTGGGACAGCACAGGAGCTCTCTGTGCTGATGGAACAGTTCTGCATTTTGGCTGCAGCAGTGGTTACACAGACGTCATGTGAAAAAATGACAGAGAGCCATAGGCACACTGTACCAAGGCCACTGTACTGGTTTGATGTTGTACTATAGTTGTGTAAGATGTAGCCATTGGGGGAAACTGGGTAAAGAGTACAAGGGACCTCTCTGTACTATTATTTTTTGCAATTTCCTGTAAATCTAGAATTATTTCAAAATCAAGTTTCTTAAAAATTAAAAAAAAGGTAACAGATGACAATGACATACCATGCAAACACTAATCAAAGAAAGCTGGTGTAGTTTTACTGAAGTTAGACCAAATAAGCCTTCACAGAAGAAACTGGAGATAAAGTGGGACAGTGAATGACAATAAAAGGTCAATCCAACAGGAAGTTAATTATCCTAAATCTGCATCATCCACTAACATACCCTAAAAAATATATAAAGCAAAAACTGGCATAATTAAAGGAAGTAAACACATCCACAGTGATGTTTAGAAATTAATGAAGTCTCTCAGTAACTAATTAAATAAGCAAACCATGAATAGTGATATAGAAGATTTGAACTAGACAATTAACAAATATGACTTCACTGACATACAGAGCAAGACACTCGACAACTGAAAAATACAAATTATTTTCAAACACACAAAATTCACTATAAATTGTCCATATTATGAACCATAAAGCAAGTCTCAACACCTTACAAAGACTGAAATTAAAAAAATATATATATAAGCATGTTCTCTGGTCACCATGAAAGATACTAATTAAATAAAAAAAAGATAACTAGGCCGGGCGCGGTGGCTCACGCCTGTAATCCTAGCACTCTGGGAGGCCGAGGTGGGCAGATCGTTCTGAGCTCAGGAGTTCGAGACCAGCCTGAGCAAGAGCGAGACCCCATCTCTACCAAAAATAGAAAGAAAATTAATTGGACAGCTAAAAAAATATATATAGAAAAAAATCAGCCGGGCATGGTGGCACATGCCTGTAGTCCCAGCTACTCGGGAGGCTGAGACAGTAGGATTGCTCAAGCCCAGGAGTTTGAGGTTGCTGTGAGCTAGGCTGACGCCACGGCACTCGCCCCAGGCAAGAGAGTGAGACTCTGTCTCAAAAAAAAAAAAAAAGATAACCAGAAAAACCCGTGTTTGGAAATTAGGCAACACAGTTCTAAGTCAAATGTGAATTAAAGTAGAAATGACAACGGAAGTCAGAAAATATTTTGAACGTTATGATTATGAAATACCATATGTAAATGAGTCTATTATTAGAAAGGGAAAAGGTAGAATATGGGTGACCTGAGCATTCATCTCAAAGAAAAGCAGATTAAAGTCAAAAAATGTAAGAGAGCAAGTAAAGACCAGAAATCAAAAAAATGGGGCATAAACACCATGAGAGACATAGCACCACTTACGTAGTATTCCACAACGTTAAACCTAAGTCTGATAAGTGAGGAAACATAAAACAAAACAAATCTAAAACATTCTACAAAACAATTGTCATTATTCTTCAAAAATGTCAATGGAATGAAAAACAAAGAAACACTAAACTATTCTAGATTAGAGGAGGCTAAACAAGTGTGCCACCTAAATGCCACGTGACCACACCCAGTGCCACAGAAAACAAAGGACGTTACTGGAACAACAGACAACGCTGAACATGAACTTAAAGTAGATATAAACTATCAATGTCAAATTTCCTGAATTTGATTACTGTACTATAGCTATATAAGAAAATACCTTTTCCTTAAGAAATACATACTGAAGAATTAAGACGTAAAGAGGAATAAAGTAATCAACCTAGTCTGAAATGATTAAGAAAACTCATGGGAAGCTATAGAAAGAATGATAAAATAAATGTGTCAAAATGTTAATAAAAAAAATTGGTGAATCTGAGTAAAAGGTATACAAGGAGTTCTCTGTACAATTCTTGTAACTTTCCTGTCAGTTAGAATTTATTTCAAGATAAAAGTTTAAAAGAAAATAGACAAAAAATAAGACAACACCAGAAATTGGCTCTTTGAAAAAAATAAAACTGATAATCTCCTATCAAGATTAATTTTTAAAGATACATAAATACTAATATCAGGAATTTTTTAAAAGTGCCATCACTACAGATCTCATACATTAGCTAGATCACAAGAAGATACTACGAATAAACTTTATGCCAACATAAATTTGAAAACAGATAAATCCCTTGAAAACAAACCATCATAACTGACAAAAAACAAAGTCTGAAGTCTTATATCTGTTACAAAATAAATTCCATAATTAATTGTATCCAAAAAGAATACACCAGGAATGTTAGAATATTGGCTACTTAACCCAGAAAATGTTTTAAATAAGCCATAAACCTGTATCATTAATTAATAACACAAGTCAGCAATTTTTAAAACATTGTTTAGCCAGGAAATTCTTTCTTTGTATGAAGCTTACAGTACATAAAGATAAAGACAGCTTTACTTTGACTGAAAGCTGAATGGGGAAGGATGAACCTAAATCTTGCTCAGCCTCATACCCATATTCCACGTTGCGAATTTCGAAGGGACTGCACAGAACTCAATGCGCATACCACCTCGCCAGCTGGCCCAGAAATCAAAACAGTTACAGAAACATCTTTCTGTTAAACTTCTAAAGAGACAACGAAAAGGATGATGAAATAAGATACTTTTCAACAAGTATTTATCTTTCTTCTATGGATAAAAAGATATAAATTCATAATGGCTACAAAGGTATGGACTATAAACCTTGAACAGCACAAAGACTGTAAAAGCTGTAATTTATCTGACATCTTCTGCTCAAGTCCTGCGGCATCACTTGGTTGTAACCTCTTCCTGCCCGCCCCTGCGGCGGGCAAGGTGTCTCAGATGTATGTGCCAGACGCTAGTCAAAAGTGAATCGTACCAGTTTATCTCAACCACCAGGAAACTTGTTTGAAATATAAGGACTTCTTGTCTTGGTATTTTGCTGATTAAATTAACAGAAGGATTTTATTCCAGGTCAAAGCATTAAAGGTGGTGAATAATACACATAACTACAGTGTTATTAAATTGCATTTTATGGGCCCCTATCTTTCTTTTTGGATGAGAAAGGCACGTCATTAATGTTGATACAGTGACCAGAATTAATGCTACCATGCATTAACTATAAAATCACTAATTTTTTCCAGCATTTAACCATTAAAACTTCTCACACGATATAATGACTTTGGCTTTCCCTTCCTTTCAGATTAGCATTGTTTGGTTTTACTTAATGTTATCAATACTCTCCATGATATCACTTGCACAGTGTCTTCTTGCGTTTTTATACCTCTACGTGGCAACATAGCTAATAAGTATTACTATATTGGAATCTAAGCCTGTAGAAATCCTAGCACACGAGGAAATGAGGCATCAGTGGATAACGAACCTGGCACAGAGGAGTCTCCACCCACCGCAGACAAACCACTCCAGTCCTCCTCTTCTCTGCGTCACCCTAGCTCGCGGCAACGTGTGGTAATCACTCTCGTCGTTCTCAAAGCCTTCTTCAGACATCATCAGTGGCATCTCATCCAAATGGGCAGACTCATCTTCCAGCTGGTACCTAGTTAAAGGTGAGAGCGGAGTGCTGAGACAGGCCGAGCAGCCTTCTCTTACAGTATAAGTGCTTCATCTAGGACAACATCTGCCTGCCTTGATAATCACGCATTCTTTTCCTCAAACTAACCTGCCTTCAGCTGAGGCCAACCATTAATAAATAACACTGCAGAGTGATGCTACTTTGTTTTGCAAAAACATAAACTAGGTGAGGTAAATGTAAGGAAAAGGCTGCCCAAGGAGGCCTGCCTTAGCTAAAGAGGCCTCGATCACCCACGCTAGGAGAGTAACCCTCGAAGCACCTTTCCTGGGGACGCGCAGCTTGACAGCACAACCAATACTACCTAATTCAGTAAGAGGAAAGAAAAAACCCATCATCTGAAATGTTACTGTCAGCAAAAAAAAATACCCCTCCGAGTAATGTCTAAACACTCTATGTTACACAACTTCACAGTCACCTAGCAAAGCTCTAAAGTGACTTTTCACAATATGTTGTTGTCTATATACCCAAAGGTATGAACACTGTCCCCTGGTTTGCTGTCAGAGTTGATATACAGAGGAATGATGCTATGAGCCATTTATTCTCTGCTATTCCCTTTACTAGAACTTTCCCTTCAACAACCAGCACTCTTTCAGAGCTCAACAATCCTCTCCTGGTTCCAAAAAACAGGCAGCCTATCGTCAACACCTTTCATCTTATCTTTCCTCAATCACAAACATAATTTATCTTTAAAAAATGACAACTTACCTTTCAGAGAACAATTTGTCACAAACTATAATGGCGATTCAACAAGCGCTATCTTACTTAATTTTACATCAAGCATTTGTGGTAGGTATTGTCTCAATGTAAAAATAAGAAAGCAGACTTCTGGGTTCCTGCGGGACAACGGCAGTCACTTAGGCTGAATTCTCTCCTCACCGTCTCTAAACTCCAGGTAGAAGACAAAACCAACCAGAACCAACAACTAAACATAACCAAGGAACAGAGAACAGACAATCCTTAATTTACACATCAAGAAGGAAATAAGTGTTCCAAACAACAGAGCCAGTCCCAGATCATAGCCAGGTAGCCTGCGGGGAGCAGGACAAGGGCGCTAGTAGCACAGAACACAGACAAAAATCACAGCCAGGACGTCTGCCCGAGGGCGAGAGGTCTGAGATCTCAGCACTGGTTCCCGGCAGTCTGAAGGCAGGCAGCAGAGAAAGCCAGCCTTGCTGCTGGCTAGAAAAGCATCACTGTCTGGACTGGAGCCCACCAGAGAAGGAGGATGCAGCCCTTGGAAGGCCTGGTGGTGAGGGGAGTTCTCCAGAAACAACAGATGAGGAAACAGAGGAATCAAACACACAAGCGGGCAATTCTAACGCACTCTGTGGAAGTGCAATTTAGAGATGGATCAGTATTATGGAAGACTTCTTCTTTTTTCTTGTTAAGAGGGTACCTACCGTGAGTCTCCAAGAACTTGGGCATATGGTTCTTACTGCCTGGAAGACTCAGAGACAAGCACATCATGAAAACTATGGACAGGACCCACAGGCCAAAAGGCATGACAGATGTGGCAATAACTTACACAGGTGCGCGTACACAATGGCTCTAGGTGCACTCATGTCATGGGCAATGGGATGATGTTTCTGATTATCACCTAGTATTCTTTCATCCCTATTAATTCTTCTTCCACGCAGACCTCCACCCAGTGAGGCAGAAGGGCATACTGTTTCAAGAGAAGGGCAGCTCGGCTTCAGGCATCTAAAATGGGCTCGTGAAGCCCAAATCAGAGTCCTGTCACAGCCGAGACTCCATGTGCCCTACACACGGGATGCAGAGAACACTCCTGAAAAGAAACCCTGCCTTTCCAGCCCCAGCCCCAGCCAAAGGGCTCCGACAAGGCAGTGTTTCTCTGCTTTTTCTCCTCTGTTGGTCTCTCCTGGCAGTGTAGGGAGGACAGAGAAGATACGATCCTCATTCTCTCTTTTCCCTCACAACCTGGCCCCAAGATCTGCCCCCATCATGTGGACCTTAGCAACACAGGGCTTAAACTGAGGGAAAACCCTGACTTTCAAGCATAAAACTTAAAAGACACTCCCGGAAGTTGGAGATGTAGGATAAACGACAAGGGACTATTATTTTGACATTTCTTTATTTATTTATTTTTTTTGTACAGATAGGGTCTTGCTCTGTTCCCCAGGCTGGATGCAGTGGCATCATCATAGTTCACTGTAACCTCCAACTCCTGGGCTCAAGGGATACTTCTGTCTCAGCCTTCCAGGTAGCTAGGACTGGAAGCATATGCCACCACACCAGCTAATTTTTGTATTTTTTGTAGAAACGGGGTCTGTGTTGCCCGGGCTGGCCTCAAACTCTTGGCCTCAAGCGATCCTCCTGCCTTGGTCTCCCAAAGTGCTGGGATTACAAGCATGAGCCACTGCACCTGGCCTATTTTGACATTTCTGGAGAAAGAGAAAAACCTTTCATCTGAGCAGCATGAGCCCCTTCAAATTATCAGAACCAGAAAGGCATTTAAATTGTGACAGCAGGCTCATCTCACTCCCCTAGAGCTAAATGATTACCTCTTGAAGCCACCTGCTATCTGAGTGCTAGCCTAACTTACACCAATTAGCCATAAAATGCCATACACCCTGTAGTTCAACAAGGTACGCCAATCACTAGCCGGTGTTCTTTCTGTAAACCAATGGGAATTCCTGATGAGCAACTTCCATAATCACCCCCTCTCCTGATTTGTCCTTTTTTCCTTTAAAAACTTGAGCCTCTCTTTTGGTTTCCTGAGCACTCCCTAAGGCAACGTACAAGGGAGTCCTGGGCTACAGGCCTCAAGCTTTTCATTTTCATAAACTTTTTAAACTAGATTCTGATCTTTTTGATCATTTTAGGTTGACATTCTATGTTTACAATTTCTTACAAAGAACAGTGGGGAAAATGTATTCAAGGGAAAAAATTTAAAGACCAAAATAGACATCTTCTATCTGTTGTTTCTTGAACCCACAGCTTCTCCGCCTTTTTTCCTGCCATTTTCTCTAACACTGATCATCTGGACACTTGTCATCTTCAGGATCATTACTTACTATCTTCTTTCTGTCAACCTCATCATTCCCACAAGCCAACATTTGGGAAATGAAGGCGTTAAGAAGGTGGGACAATGATGAATGACTCCAGATAATCAAGGCTGGGAATAGACCAACACTGCTAGAAGGATTTCCACTCTGCTCTGAACTTTAAAGTAGGAAACTTCAGACCTTAAAATATATTTTCCATAGCATATAATGAGCTCTATACCTGCAGTTAGCGATCATTTTAGTTCTTCAGGAAACTGCGTGTATGTGAATGTTGGGGTGTAGAAAACAATTCCCCAAAATAAGGCATTTCAGCATGTTGAGTGCTTTGAAAATTCAAAGGCCTCGGAAAGGAGCCTCAGAACCAAGGTCTCCCAGTCTCTGACCTTTCCCCGCCTCCCTGCCTCCCTGATCCTCTTTCAAGAAGCACCAAGGACTCTCTGAAATTTCCTCATCAGACTAAGAAACCTTCTTTCCAAAAGAAATCCAAGTGTCTTAAGACTCCATCCTTAGGCATCTCATCAAATAACCAGTAAAGACCAACCAGAGAGAGACCGCAGTGTCACCGCAGACATTCATCTGCTCTTCTGAAGTAGGCTGCTGAAATAAATAGGCTTAGCACTCCGAGCACAGGCAACAGCTGGAGACTTCTGCACTGGAAGGTAATTAAGATACCCAGAGCATACCTGTTACTCTGCCAGACCAGATCCTCTTTCTTCAAGCTCCTTATCCCCACATCACCCCAGAGAGACAGCCGTGTTCTTCCATGGGGAGCTCAAATCCTGCCTTGGTGGGTCAGGGACAGGCACCCGAACCAACCAAGTGGAGCTAGACTCCGTCACAAAAATTCCGTAACTGGAGTTGAGGACAAGGAGGCACAGGCCCTGGAGCCAAGGGGAGCTGTCCAGTCCTGTAAGAACCGCTGGAGGCCTGCACCACTGCACAGAGGGAGAAGGGGAAAGCCAGTCTCTGAGAGACGAAAACGAGATTCAATGAGGAGGAGATTGAATATTAATAAATCAGCTACTTTCTGGACTAAAGAAAGTATTTGGTTTTTAAAGCTGAAACCAACAAGAAGGGAAGACAGAGAGAAGATAACAACAAAACTATAGGAAGTGGGAAAGCAACTGGGTGGATGGATGGTAGGTAACTAAGCAGATCCAAGAAAATGGAGCCTGAAATGAACAGTGAGGAGCCCCGAGACCCGGGCTGATGTGCCCACAGGGTCCTCTGAGGACTCAGGAGCCAGCAGCACACGGTACCTCTAGAAGTGGGTATGAAAGGATATTAAAATAAGAATTGGGCCACGCGCCGTGGCTCACACTTGTAATGCCAGCACTCTGGGAGGCCAAGGCGAGAGGATCACTTGAGCTCCGGAATTTCAGACCAGCCTGGGTAAGATCGAGACCCTGTCTCTACCAAAAATAGAAAAATTAGCCAGTGTGGTGGCACACGCCTGTAATCGCAGCTACTCGGGAGGCTGAGGCAGGAGGATTGCTTGAACCCAGGAGTTTGAGGTTGCAGTGAGCTGTGATGATGCCACTGCACTCTAGCCGGGGTGAAAGAGCGAGACTCTGCGGCCAAAGAAAGTAAATAAATAAGAATTGATTGAAAGCTACTAAAGAAACAACTAGGTCAGGTGCGTTTGCTCACGCCTGTAATCCCAGCACTTTGGGAGGCTGAGACAGGAGAATGGCTTGAGGCCAGGAGTTCCACAACAGCCTGAGCAAGAGTGAGACCCCGTCTCTACTGAAAATAGAAAAATTAGCCAGGGGCAGTGACGAGTGCCCGTAGTCCCAGCTACTCAGGAGGCTGAGGCAGCACTGGAGCCCAGGAGTCTGAGGCTGCAGTGAGCTAGGATGACGCCACTGCACTCTACCCCAGTTGACAGAGTAGAGTAAGACTCTGTCTCAAAAAAAATAGATCCTTAGACTGCCTCCCACTCAACCAAATAGGCGACTGCCCCTCCCCTGACCCAGAGAACAAGAAAAGTTCATCTCTGGGAAAGAGAGTAAAAGAGAAATAGAGCCAAGAGGACGCAGTGGAGAGCAAGCTAACCAAGGCCAGGACAACAGCAACAGCACGCCAAGCATGCAGCCACCTCAGTCTCCTTGCTGGTTAAGGGCTCCCTGCTAAGAGGCTGAAGATGACATGGGACAGCAGGAGGAGCCAGCTGCAAACATTTCCTAAAGGCTAAGACTGTATCAGGCATTAGGTTAAGCACTTCATATATATCCATTTAATTTCTAGTTTAAGACAATTAATACAGGAAATTTTTATTTTAAAAAAGAATAAAAGCACAAATGTCCACAGACAGATGAACTAATAAGCAAAATGTGATAATACAAGAGAACATCATTCAGCCTTAAAAGGAAAGAAACTCTGACATGTACAACACAATCCTTGAAAACAGTTATGTTTAGTGCAATAAGACGGACACAAAAAAGACACATATTGTATGATTCCACTTATATAAGGTGCTAGACTAGTCAAATTCAGAGACAGAAAGCAAAAAAAGTGGTTGCCCAGGACTGGGGGAAGTAGATAATGGGGAGTTAGTGTTCAGTGGGTACGGAGTTTCAGTTTGGGAAGATGGAAAGTTCTGGAAATGGATGGTGGTGATGGCTACACAACAATGTCAATGAATTTAATGCCCCTGAATTGTGCACTTAAAAATGGTTAAAATGGTAAATTTTATGTTATGTACTGTATATTTTAACACAATTTTTTAAAAACAAAGGAAAAAATTAAGAATGTCTATAAATATTGTTAATGACACTCTGCTCCACCCATCACCGACCACATCATCAGCAGCTTGGCTAACGTCTACACTGGTGTTCTGCGTGCGCTCTCGCGCCCTCCCACGGCTGCAGCGGTTAGTACCATGCACTAAGAGATGCTTGTCCTAGAAAAGCCTGAGCAAAAGGGCAAGTCTATGCACGGTGTCAATCACTTGAGGAATAAGTTTGTCACTAAGGCCAAAAAACAGAAAGGAAAAGAACTCCTGAGGGCTTCCTCAGCTAAGAGGACATGGGGAACACACCAGAGTGATGGTAACAGCTAACCAAAACATAGTGAGCACTCACTAGGGACAGGCACTAGGCCAGGTACTTCGGACATCTGTACTCTACATCATCGAAGACAACTTTAAACCAAATGAGACATTGGGGAAATATTTGCAGCATATTACAGAGAAACTATTAATAATTCTTTATAAACAGTTCTTACGAATCAATAAAAAAGCAAACACTCTGAATGACAAATGAGCTAAAAACATTCACAAAGAAACACAGCTCTGCTTACAAAAAAACCTATGCTGAATCCCACTAGAAACACCCACCGCACTCTTCCAGGAAACTCGAGTGCCTCGCCTGTGCCAGGCGCCTTCCCGAGCACTGAGCACACAGCGGTGTGCGAGCATGCAAGGCCCTGCCCGGGTGTGAGGCCATGCGCTGATGGGACGAAGACCAGCAGCACAGAGTGTTGTCAAAGGGAGAAGGACAAGAAGAGAAGAGAGCAGGGTGATGAGCCCGGAAGTGAGGGAGGGGTCTTCCTTAGATCATCAGGGAGCCGGGTCCCAAGAAGCGACACCTGGAAGCAAAGCAGCCAACCTTGGCAGGTCTGGGAAGTCTGGCTGACTGGCACAGACACCCTGGAGGAGCCAGGAGAGAGCGCGGGCAGGACACTGCCAGCCGGGGGAGGACACCAAATGCAGCTGGGAGGGGGCAGGGACAGGGGACACAGCAACAGTTAAACAGGAAGGAGTTTAACTTAGGTTTCAAACCTGGGAATAATTTTTAGTTTTGAAAAGGACTTTTAAAACATGTACATTCAAACAAGAGAACATGTCTTGCTTATCAAATGGAAAAAAATTCTTAACACTCACTTATTTTCACCCCTCTTTTGAACATCCTACCCCCCCCATCAAAATGATACTCATTGTAGTGTCTCCATGTAACCCCCTACAAACGACTCTGACACCATCACAGAACACCAATATGCAAGTTACATTTTAAATGATTTAGGCAAAAAAAATCACATGATCTGTGAGGTAACAGGCCTAAAACAAATATTTTTCCGCTTGAAAAGTCCTTTTTTCTTACTTCTCTGTATAAGATCACTTCTTTTAAAATAGTCAACTACAAAATGAATATACAAAATGCAATTAAAATTCAAAACACCACCTAAATATAATACACAAAACGTGATTTTGGTCTTTTTCATTAAGTTCTTTTGGCGACTGTGTCGAATTTTAGCAAAAGTCACAATCTTACCAAATTTATTGCTGGAAAAGTAGTACAATGAGTGCTGAAGGAAAATGAATATAAGCAACATCATGTTTAAACCCGACTTCAGAAATGGAGCCTTTGAACTGGCGAGCAATTTATTCCATTTCCAAAGCAATTTCCTATTGTACTGAAAATTTTACCTCAGTATTTAAAAACAGTAAGATGATGAATAATGGATTTTTTTCAGAGACAGGATAAGCACAGAATCTTAAGTGTCTTTGTTGCCTGGTGTCACACACACTTAATTGGTTTGTCACTCAAGAAAAATCAACGTTTCCAGCAATTAAGTATAATTCTGGAAACATATTTTTAAAACGAGTAAAAACAATGTGAACAAAGACGACAGAACGAATGATACCAAACCCAAGAGTATTGCCATGCTAAGGAACAAGGACAGCTATCCGAACTGCTGCCAAAGGTTTAAAAAAATTAGGAACTCTCAACCCAACACTCAAGGACTGGAAGGCACATAATATACATGCACCTAAGTAAAAGCAGATTAATAACTTGCTTAAAACTCACATTTTATCTTGAAGTATCTAACAGCCTTAGTGTTTCCATTTTGATGAGACACATTTCTGAGAAACCAATTGGTATTAAAGAGAGAAATACATTAAAAACATGCCTACTGCTCAAACTCCCTTTAAGAAAAATAAACATTTTCCCCCTGCCTGCATGTTAATAAAGCAGAAAAACAAAGCAACAAAACTAAGTGCTACAAAGAAATATGCATACTTCCTTCACCAAATACAGCCACCAAGTTCAACTGTGTCACTGATGAGTCATTGGTAAGCAGCAAACTATGAACTAATAAGAAATTGGGACTCTCCCTCCCACAAAGGCACAGCAGATAAACATTGCTACAGTTTCGATGCTTTTGTCCCCTCCAAACTTATGGGTTGGAGCTTAACGCCATGCAACAGTGTCAGGAGGTGGAACCTGATGGGAAGTGTTCGTCACGAGGGCTCCACTGCCATACGGATTTGTGCCATCATAAAAAGGGCTTGTGCGAGTGGATTCACTCTCCTGCTCCTCCTCCATGTGAGGACAACACAGCAAGGCGGCTTCACCAGATGCCAGCACCTTAATCTTGGACTTCCCGGCTTCCAGAACTGTGAAAAATAAATTTCTGTTCTTTATAACTTACCTAGTCTCAGGTGTTCTGTTATAGCAGAATAAAACAGACTAAGACAAATGGTGAAACAGTCTTTGAAAAAATAGCAATAAATACGTAACATTAAAGGAATAGTTCCTGAAAAACATTCCTCAACCTTAGCAAAAACAAACAAAAGGAAAATGAAACAGTCAGTCCCTTGAGCTGAGAAGTGATTTCCCCCTATGACTAATGATTTCTGAAACGCTCTGTAAGGAAACTGAATGCCAATGTCCTGAAAGAAGAAGTTATCCTGCTATACATAAATTGACACAAACCACTGAATTAGAGTTAATGGTACAATATCCAATATTATGTAAAGGCAAATCCAGAAATTTGAAGCTATCTGGCCAGTCAGCTCAGGACACATGGTCCAGGTGCCTAAACTGTGATGCTCCCTACTATCAACGCTATGTTCATGCTAATCCTGCCAGTTGTAGGAAAATTAAGTGAAACATTTCTATTTTGGCAGGTGTAAAAAAATTCTTATACTTGGGTAAACTATGGATCCCTTTTAAAGGAAATTCTTAAAGACCCCTAAGAAGATGTCTCTGATCCCAAGGAATCCTGGGCCTAGGCAATTAGATAAATACTGTGTTAAGAATCTGGACCTTAAAAACCAAGCTTTTTAACTGTGAACCACCACAGCAAAGTTTCATTTCTACAACTAGTAAAATATTTATTAGACTATCATAATTGTAAAATTTTTAAGAGTCATAGAAAATTACGTGTAGACCATCAGAATGCGAAATCCAGCATTAAAAAAATTTGTGCGGTCTCTACCAAGAAATACTAGCATTTTACAGATAATCAGACAATAGCCATCTGTTCTCAGAATGAGTCTCTTTTTAAATACTAAAATTTTAACTATTATAATATTGTAAATGCCTCTAGTCAGAGCCAATAGCCACACTGCTGGCAAAAGCAAAGAAAAAGTAGTAAGAGACATGGATAAACAAAACAATAATGTCCAATGTCATTCATTCTTCATTAACTGCAGAGATAATTTGAATGATACAGATATCACTTAAAACACAAAAATGAAAAATACCAAATTGACGAATACCTTACTTTTATCCAGATAGTCACAATTTACAAGAAATCAATGCCTCACATGACTTTGAAGGAAAAAAAATGGTCTCGACATGTAATTGCATTCCTAGTGAACTATGAGCTGCTGTATGTGGTGCACAGCATTTCATTTACCTAATGACACACGAAAACAGGACATCCTCACCCTTGATGATAATAAAAGCAATATGATACTGAATTTTTTAATGTTTATGAAATAATACTCAAATCACATCTAATTCTTCCCTTGAAAATTTCCAAAAACTACAAGCTCAATGGTGAAAAATTTTTATACAAGTTGTAACAATTGACCAACATTATCTTTTAAATATGCTGTGTCCTAAACTGGTATGACTATAATGA
This sequence comes from Indri indri, assembly GCA_004363605.1. Lineage (NCBI taxonomy): Eukaryota > Metazoa > Chordata > Mammalia > Primates > Indriidae > Indri > Indri indri. The sequence goes on from RJWJ010003292.1 coordinate 78,873, forward strand.
AATACGAATAATTCCACTTCAAGGAAAACCTGAGAACCTTTAAAATATGTTACTACAATTCCTTAGACATAAGAACAAAATGGCATTTTCATACAGTCAAGGAAGGAGCAAAGAAAAGCTAGTATCAAAGCTGTTTTTCCAACAACTATTTAGCTTTCAATTGCCAATCTGGGCAGATCTAGGCCTCATAATATAAAATCTTGTTTTTAGGAAATATACACTAAATTACTTTTTAAAAAAAATTTTTAGTTGCATTCTATTATACAGCACACATTTCTCAAAATAGAAATATTATAAAAATAATGATTTTGAAATACATTTTATTCACTTCACAATTTCAAAGTATGAAATTAGTGATTTGTTATACATTAAGTCAAAAATAAGCTTAAAAATAGTTAAAATGGTAAATTCTACATTAGCCAAATCCGTAATAAAAAGAAAGTCCACAGATACAGGGGTTGGGGGCGGGGAATGGAGAACGATGGGGTGGGGGTGGCAGCTAGAGGATCCCAGGTTTCTTTTGGAGACGAAGAGAACGTTCCAACATCGAATGTGGGGATGGCTGCATATTTCTATGAATATACTAAAAACACTGAACTGTACGTTTTAAATGCGTAACTTGTACAGCATACGAACTATATCAAAAAAGCAGTTAAAAATAAACATGATTTTAAGATAAAAGACTAAATAAAAAGTAGAAAAAAGAAAAAGCATAAACTGCCCCTCCCTTGAGTTCTAGACCAAGAGAGAGGAGATGTCCTTCTCCCTACTCCTCCCACTCAACACGGCTAAAACCCACCATCACACCCAAGGTGGAGGAAGAGGGCAGATCGGGCAAGGGCCCCAGACCCGAGGAATGACACAACAGTGAGTCCCAGTGTTTTCTCTCTGCCTCACACATTCCATGTTTCGTACTGGAAAGTCAGCAACCAGAAAACACAATGGACACAGACCAAAAACAGCCCCCAAGAAAAGCCTGATCTCTCTAGGCAAAGGCCCAGGAAAGGGGCAGCCTAGCAGGACAGAAAACTCTGAGACAGTCACTACCCTGCCCCATCCAAACATGATGGAAAAAGCACAGCCCCAGTTGTAAGGAGATGCCCTCCCCACTGCCCAGAGGGCGTGAGGGAAGGCCAAGGGGTAGTGCAGGACGGCAGTTATCGTAGGGTGTGTGAAAAGGATGCCAGACCTTCACCCCTGTTAAAGACACACTTCAAAAATGTAAAGATCTAATTGGCCTTTATGAGTGATTGGTGGATCAGGCAGCACTCCATCTGTGAAACGTACTCCAACAAGCTGAGCAGCAGAGGTGGGCTTTACAAGCAGAAAAGGCTGGAGAAAGCAGAAACAAGACACAAAGCGTGCATTGGTCATTTCAAGGTTACCTTTCTTCTAGGGTTAAAGCAGAGGGGACTTTCTCATCATGCTGTCTCAGCTGGACTGGGCCCCTTATGATTGGCTGCTGTCAATCTCCCATTCTTTGGAAAACTGGCCTGTTTGTAAGTTCAGTTTGATTAAGTAGCACCTAGCACAGGTGACTTCGTTCTGGCTTGGTCTGGTCTGTTGGGCCTGCTGCCGGAGCTAAGTTCAAAACAATGGCCTCCTGTAAATTTTACTCAACAACCCCAACCAGCAGTGATAAGCAACCCTGCCAATCCCTGTCAGTGCCAGAGGAGGCCTCTCCAAGGTGGGAACTCTAACCACCTTCCGGAGGTAACAACCCCCCTGCGATGCCAGGGGACGCCACAGGAGCGCAGTATCGAGGCACCACTCCCCTTTCCCAGCCAAGGCAGGGTCAGCAGAGACCAGCAGAGCGCCTCAAATCCCACCTAAGCCCAGCAGCAATGGGGCACGCCCTCCCCAGGTGTCACGAGGGCTATGCAGAGACCTGGCTCTTTACCCCATCTGGCACCCCCCACATTCCACTCCCACCACAAAGTAGCATCAGAGAAAGCGTGATAAAAGAGAAGATTTAAATAAGGTCCAGAGCCTGATAACATAATACCCAAAATGTACAGGATACACTTAAAAATCACTCATTATACCAAAAACCAGAAAAATCTCAACTTGAATGAGAAAAGAGAATCAACAGATGTCAACACCAAAATGACACAGATATTGAAATTATCTGACAAGGAGTTTAAAACATGCATCATAAAAATGTCTCAATGGTCCAATTACAAAGTCTCAGCAAAAACATAGCTAACTCATGAACAAGAATCAACTGGAAAATGTTGAAACTAAAAAACGTAATAGATGGACTCAACAGCAAAATAAAGGAGACAGAGGAAAAAAATCAGTGAAGTTTAAGACAGAACAATAGAAACTGCCCAATCTGAATAGGAGACGGACTAAGAACAAACAAGCAGAAACTCAGATCCTCTGGGACTGCGAGGCCCAGGTAACAGAAGCGGTGAAAGAGGGCAGAGCTCAAAGCGTATGTACTCAAACAAATAACACTAAAAACTTCTCAGATCTGACAAAAGACATAAATGTAAAGAGTCAAGAAGCCAAGCAAACCCCAAACAAGATAAACCTAAAGAAATCTATGCCAAGACTCATAACAAACTACTGAAAACTAAAAGACAAAGAAAAAAGTGTGAAAGTAGTGAGAGAAAATAACACCTATCTCAAGAGGATAAACAACTCAAGCAACATCAGATTTCTCATCAGAAACCATGGAGGCCAGAAAGAAGTGGCGTAACATTTTTCAAGTGCTAAAAGAAAAGAGCTGTCAACCCCAAATTCTGTATCTGGTAAAACTATCCTTCAGGAAAGGAGGAGAAATAGTTCTCCATCATCTGAGGCTGTCTGTAAGAGAATCTGATTCCAGCAGACCTACCCAAAAAGAATAGCTAGGGAATTCTTGAAACAGAAATAAGAAATTCTGGAAAATCAAGAAATAAGTAAACAAGAGAAAGGTAAAAAAAAATATGGGTCAATAAATAGGCTTTCCTTCTCCTCTCAAATTTCCTAAATTATGCTTGAAGTATAAAGTAAAAAATTACAGCACCATCTGATATGTGGTTCTAATTGTAAGGAGAATATTTATATACTTTTATGTATGTAAACTTTACATATAATTTTACAAGAGAATCATATGACTAATGGAGAATAAAGGACATAAAGAGGTAAAGATCTTACATTTTACTCAAACTGTTAAAATATCAACAATAGTATGCTGTGATGTGTTATGTATATACATTTCCTAGAGCTACCACTATTTAATATCTATACAAGGAAACACACTGAAAAACATTATAGATAAATAAAAATGGAGTCCTAAAAAATGTTCAAGTAACCAATAAGAAGGCAGGAAAAAGAAAACAGAGAAACAAACAAAAAAATAAATAAATAAAATAGCAACATAAGCCCTAACATATCAAACATTACACTGACATAAATGTTCTAAATACAACCATCAAAAGACAGATATTGGCAGTGGATAAAAATTGAACCAACCAAATGCCAACTATAAGAAACTCAATTCATACATAAGTGGGTTGAAATTAAAAGGATGGAAAATTATATACCATGCAAACATTAATCAAAGGAAATCAAGAGTGACTATACTAATGTCAGATAAAGTAGACTTCAGAGCAAAAAAATTACCAGAGACAGGGAACTACATAATGATAAAAGTGTCAATCCATCAAGAACACAGCAATCCCAAACGTGTCTGCACCAAACAACAGACGTGCAAGATACGTGAAGCAAAATTTGATAAAACTCTTAAAGCTGGAGACATCAACAACCCACTCTTAGCAAATGATCGAACACTAGACAGTAGACAGGCAAGGACTTAAGATTCAACCAGACCAGTAACTAACAAGTTCTAATCAACATTTCACAACACTCCATCAAACAATAGCAGAATAAACATTCTTTTCAGGAGCCAGGAAATACTGACCAACATGTACCATATCCTTGGCCATAAACAAGCTGTTCCAAAATAAAGATAATTGAAATTGTACAAAGTGTGTTCTCTGACCACAATGGAATCATGCAAAAAATTAGTTAACAGAAAGATAACAGTAAATTCTTCAAACACTAAAAAACTAAACAACATACTTCTAAATCATCTATGGGTCAAAGAGGAAGTCTCTATGGAAATCAAAATATTAAAATTTTGGGGACAAAGATAAATCAGTGCCAAGACAGAAATTTACAGCACTAAATTCCTACATTAAAAAAAAAGAAGTCTCCAACCAATAATCTAACTCCCACCTTAAGAAACAAGAAAAAGAGCAAAATAAACCTAAAGCAAGTAAGAGGAAGGAAAAAATAAAGAGTGGAAATTAATGAAAGTGAAAACAGAAAATTCTACAGAGAATAAGTAAAAGATGACTTTTTGAAAAGATGAAACCATAGCAAGACTGACAAAAAGAGTGGCAGCACAATCATGAACGGCTCAATGAACAGACGACAAGGGAACACTACACACAACAACTCTACACACATAAATGTGGCAGCTTGTATAAAATGGACTAATTCCCCAAAGATCACAAACTGTCACAACTCGCCCAATATGAAGCAGACCATCCGAATAGCCCAATAACTACTAAGAAACTGAATTCGTAAATTTACAACATCCAAAAGAGAAATCTCTAGGCCAAGATGGTTCCACTGGTAAATTCTACCAAACATTTAAAGAAGAAACAACACCAACTTTATAAACTGTCTTCCAAAAAGTAGAAAAGGAGGGAACACTTTCCAACTTATCTTAGGAGGCCAGGTATCTGATGTCATCTCACTATTTTCATGGAATTTAAAGTCTAATGAGAAGATAAGCATTTACAGTGAAGTGTGATCTGTGCCAGGAGGGGAAATGGCCCTGTAGGTGCCTGGCAAGGGCATCTAATTCTATCCTGGCTGGGGCTGGAATAAAGGAAGGCATCAGGGTTGGGATTTTGACAACAGGAATGCAGTCACTGAAATATGGAGATCTGCATATAGGAAACTGCTGGTATGTAAAAAAAAAAAAACGTAAAATAAAAACCCAAAAATAAAAATACGGAGATCTGCAAAAGCCAGAAGAAACATGGGTCCCATGTAACTGTCTCTGGGGTTAGAGGCTGGAGTAAGAGCGAATGGGTAAATAGGATACAGTCACAATATCTTATTGCAAGCCTTTTAGCACCATTTAACTTTTAACACTGTATGTATATGTTACCATAGTATAATAAAACCCAACTTGAAAAAATAATGTAGAAGCACAACTTCTGGTCCAGACAAAATGGTCCAAACCATCTGTCCCTGCTCTTCCCCGGTCAGTCCAACTGTAAACCTGTCAATAAAGCCAGAGCCCACCAAAGGAGAGCTCTGAAAGTTGGTAAGATGGCCGCAGTGAAAGGAGGGTGGGCTGGGGGGACCCAAGACTAGGAGAACACAGTGGCACAGGAGCTCATGTGCTCCCACCCAGCAGAAAGCCACACAGGCCCAAAGTTCTTAATCCTCAACTGAGCACAAGAAGGGAGCCCAGGAAGGCTCATCCCACCCCCTCGCCCCCCATGGAACAGGAGTACCACTACAACATCGGGAGAGCCCAGCACCACCAGCAAGAGACTGATAAGGAGCCAGGGGAAGTCTCCTTCCCCAGGGCCTGAGATGCACCTCTCCCGCCAGGGCATACTGGGGCACGCAGGCAGAACCAGTGAGGGAAAAATCCCTTTTTCCCCCCTCCCACAGCACCAGCAGAGACCAGTAAGAGCCCCAGTGGTACCACATAAACCAAGCAGACCAAAGATCACAGCACAAAGGCTTTGAAAATTAAACTGTCATTAGAACCACAGCCCACAAATGCAGGCCAGGACCTAATGGAGTAAGTCTAACCAGGATAGCTGCACGCTAAAATAAAAGATAAAAATAGGACTTAGATTCTCCTGACATAACATACAAATGCCCAAGGTACAAATGGAAACCATTCATCATATCAAGAGCCAGAATTCACAACTGAAATAGAAAATACAATCAAATGGCACCAACACTGAGATAAATACTGGAATTATATGACAAGCATTTTAAAGCAGCAGACATAAAAATGCTTCAACAATCAATTACAAATTCTCCAGAAACAAACAGAAATTATAAAATTATAAAACTGAAAAATACAGTAATAGAAATAAAACATTACTGGATGGGATCAGTAGCAGAGTGGAGACAACAGTGCACAGAATTAGAGAACTTCCAGGGGTGAGGAACCTGAGACCTCCTTTTTTAAAGGGATTTGTTCTGTGAAATTTGGATTCAGTCAAAAGGCAGCACTCAAGGATCCAGAATGTGGCCCCAAAGCTACAGGTTCCCCATAATCTGCACAATACATAAAAGAGACTGAGGGGGGAAAAAAGAGCCCAAGAAAACTATGTAACACCAACATAAGATCCAACTTTTTTGTCACTGGAAATCGAAATGGAGAGGAAAAAGAGAGTGAGAACAAAAGAACAGCTGAAAAAATAATGGCTAAAAACTCCCTAAATTTGGTGAAAGACAAAAACCAACAGATTCGAGAAGCTTAATGAACACCAAACAAGATAAATCCAAAGAAATCCATGATAAGACACATCATAATTAAACTTCTGAAAACTAAAGACAAAGTAAAAACTTGAAAGCAGCCAGAGAGAAATGGCACATTATCTATAGGGGAACACCATTTGAGTGACAGCAGATTCCTAATCAGAAAGCATGGAGGAAAGAAGGAAGTAGCACAAGATTTTTCAAGTACTAAGAAAAGAGCTGTTAACCAAGAATTCTATACCCAACAAAACCATCCATCAGGAATGAAGGGAAAATAAAGACATTCGCAGAAGAAACAATTTTAATATTGGTTACAGGAAGTTCTTTAAACATAAAGAAAACAATAGAGAATCTGCAACATCAAGAAGGAAGAACAGAAAGAGGAGAGATGGGTACATGCAATAGACTATTCTTATCCTGAGTTTTATAAATCACATTCAATAACTGAAACAAAAATTATAACACACCATCTGAGCCTGAGAATATGGTATCTAAAGTGGGAACCTAAATGAAAGTAGGGTTTCCACACTTTACTGGAAGTGGTAAAATACTGATACCAATACACCACGGTGGTAAGTCACCTCTTTGTATTGCAATATCCAGAGCAAACACTACGAAAACTATACAAAGACCTAAACTCAAAAACACTGTACACATATCAAAGAAGTGTCCATGTAACCCAAAAGGTGGTAAGAAAAGAAAAACATAGGAATGAGAATCAAAAGGAACAGAAGACAGATAATAAAATGGCACATTTAAGTTCAAATGTATCAGTAATTATCTCAAATGTAAATGGTTTATCCACACTAATCGAAAGACAGAGATTGGTGGAGTGGTTAAAAAACATGACCCAACAAGAAATTCACTTCAAATTCAACAACATAGTTAGCTTGAAAGCTAACACCACGGAAACAATCCAAAAAACGGATGAGTGGCTAAATTAATCTAATAGAGAAGATTTTGGAGCAAAGAAAATTACCAGAAACAAAGAACATTACACTAACAATGAAAGGAACAATCGACCCAGAAGAGGTAAGGGTAACTAACAATAGAGGCTAAAATACATGAAGCAAAAACTGATAGAATTGCACCGCGATGGAAACCTACTTTGAAACAGGTGGCAGATTTCCAAATAATCGACTAAAACTAACCAGAGAATTTCGAAAGCAATTACTCTTACAGGTAACAGCGAGGAGGAAAGGAGAAATGGTAGCTCTGGAGAACGCACTTCTGGCCAAGCACTGAAAAAGGGCACCTGACACAGTTCTCCTGTAATCCTCAACAAAGCCGTAAGAAAAAATATGATCCACCACTTCACAGATGAGGAAATTATGGCTTAGAGTTTAAACAAGTCACCTAAGATCAGCTAGTAAGTAAACGAACCAAGATGCAAATTAGCTCTGTAACATAGCGGCTCTATGTCAGTCTCTCAAACAGCCAAAATCAGAAAACTCGAATTCTGAAACCATTGGATATTGAGTGAAATCTGTGTTTTTTCCTCCATGTATTAAAGTTTAATTGCTTGTGCAATTCCTCTGAAATAAAATAAAATTTCACAAACTACAAGAAGCAATACTGTTTTAAAGTTTCTTTTATAAAACATTCCTTTTCTCTGGGTGAGAAATATGAGCCAAATCCAACCTATGGTATGAAACTTCCATCTTAAATAAAAGGTCTGTATGTTTTAATTCTACCACTAAACCGTGGCCCCACTAATTAATTTAACCTTTCTGAATCTCCACTTCTTACTCCTAAAAGCAAAAGTTCTTGCCGGCAAAAAGCACTCTGTACATCCACGTCTAAAAGTGTACTGAGTACACGATCCAGATGTCTCCACTTCGCCTTTGTGGAAATGAGTCATTTCAAGGTGTAATTTCCAACCACTAATTAAAAGTTGTATGCGGTCTGTACCACGCGCACGGCTGCGCAGGAAGTTTCGCACCCGATCACTCCCGAGAGCGCGCAGCCCACCGACGGCGGCGCCCCTCGCTCGGGGGAGTGGGGGAGCCGGGTGCCGGGAGCGGGGACGCGGGGTGCGGGACATGTGGTGTGGGGCGCGGAGAGCGGGCAGTGGGGAGCCCGGACGCGGGGTACGGGGCGTTACCTGCTGTGCCGGGCAGCCCCTGGCCCGGGCCCCGCGGCGTTGTAGTAGGCCGCGCGTTTGCGGTTGGCTGCGGCCACCGCCGCGGCGCTGCGCACCGGGTACAGAGGAATCTGGTCCGCCATGCTCCGGCCGCCACACCCGCTCCGCCTCGCTCGGCTGCCTTCCCCGCCTTCCGCCCTCCCCTCAGCACCGCCCGGCGGAGGCGCCGCCTGCGCGCGCTCCCCGCCCCCGCCAGGAGTCGACGCCCAATGACGTAACTGAGCGCCCAGGGCGTGGGGAGGCGTGGCATCCGTGGCCCCGCCAAGCGTCGGCGCCCGATGACGTCACGGGGGCTATCGCTCAGCGAGGAAGGCGTGGTGTCCTGAGGCCCCGCCTTGCGGAGAGTCCCGGCAATGACGCCACGGGCGGAGAAGCCTGCGCGCAGGAGGCCTCGCCCCCGCTCTGCCGGAACCCGCTGACGTTACTGAGCGGCGGAGGCGCGGAGACGGAAGCGTGCTGGAAGTAGTGCGCATGCGTCGCGGGCAGCGCGGCTGGGTGCTGCGCGTGGGTCTGCCGGCTGCCGTGTGTTGGGCGCGCGGGGCTCCGCGGTGGAGGGCGGCGGCGGCGTCTGTTCCGCTTCCTGCTCCGCGGCCTCTCCCTGAGTTCCTGGCGCGCCGCCTGCGCCCGGCCAGCCCCGCTGGGTTCCTGTCACTCCCGCGTTCACCGCTCTGCACCCTCGAGCTGTGCACTTAAGGCGCGGGGTGCACGGGAACTTCCAAACTGGATGTTGCCTTCCCGTTAAAACGTACTGTCCATTTTTTTTAAATTAACGAATATTCCTAATTCGTTGCTCCCACTTCCTGAATGCCAGTTTGCTTCTTAGCTGCTTGATATGTGACGTGAAAAAACACCACTCCATGGACACTGCCCTCAAAGGATACCAGTTACCTAATGATCAAATGAACTTCACTCATTCTTCCGCTCCCTCAGACTCGTGCAGCAAGTGACTCTGCTCACACCCCCTCCTCGCCCCCAC
>RJWJ010003293.1:0-88397 GCA_004363605.1 Indri indri
AAAATTTTCTCCCATTCTGTAGGTTGTCTGTTTGCTCTTGTGACAGTTTCTTTGGCTGTGCAGAAGCTTTTTAATTTGATCAGGTCCCATTTATTTATTTTGGTTGTTGCTGTGATTGCCTTTGGGATCTTCTTCATAAATTCTTTGCCTAGGCCAATGTCTAGAAGAGTATTTCCAACATCTTCCTCTAGAATTCTAACAGTTTTACTCCTCAGGTTTAAATCTGTTACCCAGCGTGAGTTGATTTTTGTGAGAGGTGAAAGGTGTGGATCCTGGTTCAGTCTTCTACATGTGGCTATCCAGTATTCCCAGCACCATTTATTGAATAAGGATTCTTTTCCCCAGTGTATGTTTTTGTCTACTTTGTCAAAGATTAAGTAGCTATATGAGGATGGTTTTATATCTGGGTTCTCAGTTCTATTCCACAGGTCAATGGCTCTATTTTTGTGCCAGTACCAAGTTGTTTTGATTACTACAGCCTTATAATAAAGTTTGAAGTCTGGTAACTTGATACCTCCCATTTTGTTTTTATTGCCTAGAATTGTTTTCGCTATGCAGGGTCTTCTCTGGTTCCATACGAAGCGTAGAATTAGTTTTTCTACGTCTGTGAAGAATGATGTTGGTATTTTAATAGGGATCCCCTTGCATCTGTAGATCACTTTGGGTAGTATAGGCATCTTAACAATGTTGATTCTGCCGACCCATGAGCATGGTATGGTTTTCCGCCTGTTTACGTCCTCTGCTATTTCCTTCCTCAATGTTTCATAGTTCTCCCTGTAGCGGTCTTTTACCTCCTTAGTTAAATATATTCCTAGTTTCTTTATTTTGTTTGTTGCTATTGTGAATGGAATTGAGTCTTTGATTAGGTTCTCGGTATGACTGCTGTTGGCATATATGAAACCTCTGATTTGTGTGTATTGATTTTATATCCTGAGACTTTACTGAATTCATTTATCAACTCCAGGAGCCTCTTGGTTGAATCCATGGGGTTTTCTAGATATATCATGTCATCAGCAAGTCGACAGAGTTTGATCTCTTCTGTTCCCATTCGTATGCCTTTAATCCCACTCTCTTGCCTGATTGCTGTGGTCAGGACTTCTAGCACTATGTTGAATAGAAGCGGAGATAGTGGGCAACCTTGTCAGGTTCCAGTTCTAAGTGGGAATGCTTTCAATTTTTCCCCATTCAGTATGATGTTGGCTGTGGGTTAGTCATAAATGCCTTGTATCATTTTTAGGTAAACCCGGTCTATGCCTATTTTGTTAAGCGTTCTTATCATAAATGGGTGTCGAATTTTGTCAAATGCTTTTTCTGCATCTATTGAGAGAATCGCATGGTTTTTGTTTTTGCTTCTGTTTATGTGGTGAATTACGTTTATAGATTTCCGTATGTTGAAGCATCCCTGCATCTCTGGAATGAAGCCCACTTGGTCATGATGGATTGTTTTCTTAGTAAGCACCTGGATTCGGTTAGCTAGAATTTTGTTGAGAATTTTTGCATTTATATTCATAAGAAATATCGGTCTGCAGTTCTATATAAATAGTTAGCTGCTTTCTCTGAGAGAGTGTATACGTTTGTATAGGTAACTCCGTTCGTTCTACAAGATACATACTTATAATGAAAAGAATTCTCCTTTCTTAGGTGTGTTTGGTGGCATGCTATACAAACTGCGTCCTTTCAAAACGTTATGCAATCCTACAAATTGCCCCAAGTCTGGCAGGTTTCTCTGAGAGAATGTATGTATTTGTATATGTAATTGCATTAGTCCTAAAAGATACATACTTATAATGAAAAGACTTCTCCTTTCTTAGGTGTGTTTGACTACAAACTATACACACTGCTTTCTTTCTCAAAGTTGTGCTATCCTGTGAATTGTCCAATGTCATGCTGCTTACTCTGAGAGAAAGTATGCGTTTTTATATTTAACTCCATTCATCTTAAAAGTTACATACTTATAAGGAAAAGACTTCTCCTTTCTTAACAATGATTGACTACAAACTATACACAATGAGTTCTCTCTCAAAGCTGTGCCATCCTTTCAATTGTCCAATATGTAGCTGCTTTCTCTGAGAGACTGTATGCATTTATGTATGTAACTCTATTCGGCCTAAAAGTTACACACTTATAAAGAAAATTCTTCTCCTTTCCTAGAGCGTTTGACTACAAACTATACACACTGCTTTGTTTCTCAATGTTGTGCCATCCTGTCAATTGTCCAATCTGTAGCTGCTTTCTCTGCGAGAATGTGCGCATTTATGTATGTAACTGCATTTGGCCTAAAAGTTACATACTTACAATGAAAAGACTTTTACTTTCTTGGGTGTGTTTGACTAGAAACCATACACACTGTATTATTTCTCAAATTGTGCAATCCTGTGAAATGTCCAATGTCTGGCAGCATTCTCTGATGGAATGTATGAGCTTGTATATGTAACTCATTTTTGTCTAAAAGATACATAGTTACAATGAAAAGACTTCTGCTTTCTTAGGAGTGTTGGACTATGAACTATACACACTTCATTGTTTCTCTAAGTTGTGCATTCCTGTGAATTGAACAATGTTTACCTGATTTCTCCAAGAGAATACATGCGTTTATATATGTAACTCCATTAGACCTAAAAGATACATACTTATAATGAAAAGACTTCTCCTTTCCTAGGAGAGTTTGACTACAAACTATATGCAGTGCTTTCTTTATCAAAGTTGTGCAACCCTGTAAATTGCCCTATTTCTGGCAGTATTCTCTGAGGGTGTGTATTAGTTTGAGAATGTAACTCCTTTTGATCTGAAAGTTACATACTTATAAAGAAAAGAATTCTCCTTTCTTAGGAGTGTTTGACTACAAACCATGCACAGTGTTTTGTTTCTCAAAGATGTGTAATCCTGTGAATTAACCAATGTTTAGCTGCTTTCTCTAGAAAATGTATGCCTTTGTATATGTAACTTCACTAAGCCTAAAAGCAACATACTTATAATGAAAAGACTTCTCCTTTCTTAACTGTGATTCACAGCAAACTATACACACTGCTTTCTTTCTCAAAGTTGTGCGATCCCGTGAATTACCCGATGTCTAGGTGCTTTCTCTGAAAGAGCATATGCATTTGAATAGGTAACTCCATTAGGCCTAAAAGTTACATACTTATAATGAAAAGACTTCTCCAGTCTTAGGTGTGTTTGACAGCAAACTATACACACTGCTTTCTTTCTCAAAGATGTGATATCCTGTGAATTGCCCAGCGTCAAGATGCTTTCTCCGAGAGATTGTATGCATTTATATACTTCACTCCATTCAGCCTGCAATTTACATTCTTATGAGAAGACGTCTCCTTTCTTAAGTGTGATTGACTGCAAACTGCGCACACTGCTTTGTGTCCCAACATTGGGCCATCCTGTGCATGGTCCAAACTCTGGCACATTCTCTGAGAGAATGTAGGAGTTTGTACATGTGACTCCTTTTGTTCTCAAACTTACACACTTGTAACAAAAAGACTTCTCATTTCCTAGGAGCGTTTCACTAAAACTATACACACTGCTTTTTTCCTCAAAGTTGTGCAATCCTGTGAATTACCCAATGTCTTGCCACTTTCTATGAGAAAATGTATGCATTCGTATACGTAAGTCCGTTCAGCCAAAAAGTAACATACTTATAATTAAAAGACTTCTCCTTCTCCAGGAGCGTTTGACTACAAACTATACACACTGCCTTGTTTCTAAAAGTTTCACAATCCTGTGAATTGCCCAATGTCTAGCAGCTTTCTCTGAGAGAACGTATGCGTCTGTGTATGTAACTCCATTCCGCCTAAAACTTACATACCTGTATTGAAAGACTTCTCCTTTCTTAACTCTGGTTGACTACAAACTATATAGACTGCTTTCATTCTCAAAGCTGTGCAAGCCTCTCTATTGCCCCATGTCTGACAGCTTTCCCTGAGAGATGTGTCCCTTTGCATATGCAAGTCCATTTGGCCCAAAAGTTACATACTTATAATTAAAAGATTTGTCCTTTCTTAAGTGCGTTTGACTACAAATTATACACTGCTCTGTTTCACAAAGTTGTGCAATCCTATGAATTGCCCAATGGCTGGCACCATTCTCTGTATGAGTTTGTGTACGTAAGTCCTTTTGGTTTAAAAGTTGCATACTTATAATGAAAAGACGTCTGCTTTCTTAGGAGCGTTTGACTACATCCTATACACACTGTTTTGTTTCTCAAAGATGTGCACTCCTGGGAATTACCCAATGTCTGACTGCTTTCTCTGAGGGAGTGTATGTGTTTTATAGGTAACGCCATTCGATCTAAAACTTACATACTTATAATGAAACGAGTTCTCCTTTCTTAAGGTGTGTTTCACTATATGCTATGCAAACTGCTGTCTTTCAAAACGTCCTGCAATCCTGAAAATTGCCCCAAGTCTGGCAGCTTTCTCTGAGAGAACTTATGCGTTTTTATATGTAATTCCATCAGGCCAAAAAGATACATACTTCTAATGAAAAGTCTTCTCCTTTCTTAGCAGTGTTAGAATACAAACTATACACACTGCTTTCCATCTCAAAGTTGTGCAATCCTGTATATTGCCCAATGTCTAGCTGCTTTCTCTGAGAGAATGTATGCGTTTATATATGTAAGTCCATTCTGCCCGAAAGTTAAATACTTACAAAGAAAAGACTCTGTTGTCCTCAGTGTGTTTGACTACAAACCATACACACCACATTGTTGCTCAAAGTTGTGAAATCCTGTGAATTGTCCAATGTCTGGCAGCATTCTCTTAGGGAATCTATGAGTTTGAACATGTAACACATTTTGGACTAAAAGATACATACTTATAATGAAAAGACTGCTCCTTTCTTAACTGTTATTGACTACAAACTATACACGCTGCTTTCTTTCTCAAAGTTGTGCCATCCTTTTTATTGCCCGATGTCTGGCACAATCTCTGAGGGAATGTTGGAGTTTGTATACGTAACTCATTTTTGTCTAAAAGATAGATACTTATAATGAAAAAACTTCTGCTTTGTTAGGAGTGTTTGACTACAAACTATACACACTGCATTTTTTTTCAAAATCGTGCAATCCTGTGAATTGCCCAATGTCTCGCTGATTTCTCTGAGAGAAGGCATGCGTTTGTATGCGTAACTCCATCAGGCCTAAAAGTTACATACTAATAATGAAAAGACTTCTCCTCTCTTAGGTGTATTCGACTAAAAAGTATACACCCTGCTTTCTTTTTCAAAGTTGTGCGATCCTGTAAATTGCCCAATGTCTGGCTGCATTCCATGAGGGAATCTGTGAGTCAAACCATGTAACTCCATTTGTTCTAACAGTTACATACTTATGATGAAACGAGTTGTTCTTTCTTAGGTGTGTCTGACAACATGTTTTGCTATCTGTTTTCTTTCAAAAATTTCTGCAATCCTGCAAATTGCCCCAAGTCTGGTAGCTTTCTCTGAGACAATGTATGCCTTTGTGTATGTAACTCCATTTGGCCTCAAAGACACATACTTATAATGCAAAGACTTGTTCTGTCTTAGGTGTGTTTCACTGCAAATTATACACACTGATTTCTTTCTCAAAGTTGTGCAAGCATGGGAATTGCCCAGTGTCTGGCAGCTTTCTCTAGAAAATGTATGCCATTGTATATGTAACTTCATTAGGCCTACATGTTACACGCTTATAAGGAAAAGACTTCTCCTGTCTCAGGTGTGTTTGACAGCAAACTATACACACTGCTTTCTTTCTCAAAGTTGTGCTATCCTGTGAATTGCCCAGAGTCAAGATGCTTTCTCCGAGAGATTGTATGCGTTTATATACTTCACTCCATTCAGCCTGCAATTTACATTCTTATAACGAGAAGACTTCTCCTTTCTTAAGTGTGATTGACTGTAAACTGCGCACACTGCTTTCTTTCTCAACGTTGGGCCATCTTGCACATTGCCCAATCTCTGGCCCATTCTCTGAGAGAATGTAGGAGTTTGTACATGTGACTCCTTTTGTTCTAAAACTTACACACTTATAACAAGACTTCTCATTTCCTAGGAGCGTTTCACTAAAACTGTACACACTGCTTTTTTCCTCAAAGTTGTGCAATCCTGTAAATTGCCCAATGTCTTGCCACTTTCTATGAGACAATGTATGCACTCGTATACATAAGTCCATTTGGCCTCAAAGATACATACTTACAGTGCAAAGACTTCTTCTGTCTTAGGTGTGTTTCACTGCAAATTATACACACTGATTTCTTTCTCAACGTTGTGCAAGCATTTGAATTGCCCAGTGTCTGGCAGCTTTCTCTAGAAAATGTATGCCTTTGTATATGTCACTTCATTAAGCCTAAAAGTGATATACTTATAATAAAAAAACTTCTGCTTTCTTAACTGTGATCCACTGCAAACTATACACCCTGATTTCTTTCTCAAAGTTGTGCGATCCCGTGAATTACCCGACGTCTAGGTGCTTTCTCTGAGATAGTGTATGCGTTTATATATTTCACTCCATTCGGCCTGCAATTTACATTCTCATTATGAGACAACTTCTCCTTTCTTAAGTGTGATTGACGGCAAACTGTGCACACTGCTTTCTTTGTCAACGTTGAGCCATTCTGCACATTGCCCAATCTCTGGCACATTCTCTGAGAGAATGTAGGAGTTTGTACTTGTGACTCCTTTTGTTCTAAAAGTTACACACTTATAACAAGAAAACTTCTCATTTCCTAGGAGCGTTTCACTAAAACTATACACACTGCTTGTTTCCTCAGAGTTGTGTGATCCTGTGAGTTGCCCAATGAGTTGCCACTTTCTCTGAGAGAATGTATGCATTCGTATACGTAAGTCCGTTTGGCCTAAAAGTACCATACTTATAACTAAAAGACTTCTCCTTTTCCAAGAGTGGTTGACTACAAACTGTACACACTGCCTTGTTTCTAAAAGTTTTGCAATCCTTTGAATTGCCCAATGTCTAGCAGCTTTCTCTCAGAGAACATATGCGTCTGCGTATGTAACTCCATTCCACCTAAAAGTTACATACCTATATTGAAAGACTTCTCCTTTCTTAACTCTGGTTGACTATAAACTATACAGACTGCTTTCATCCTCAAAGTTGTGCAATCCTCTCAATTGCCCCATGTCTGGCAGCTTTCCCTGAGAGATGTGTCCCTTTGCATATGCGAGTCCATTTGGCCCAAAAGTTACATACTTACAATTAAAAGATTTGTCCTTTCTTACGTGTGTTTGACTACAAATTATACACTGCTTTGTTTAACAAAGTTGTGCAATCCTGTGAATTGCCCAATGGCTGGCAGCATTCTCTGAGGGAATGTATGAGTTTGTGTACGTAAGACCTTTTGGTTTAAAAGTTGCATACTTATAATGAAAAGACGTCTGCTTTCTTAGGATCCTTTGACTACATGCTATACACACTGTTTTGTTTCTCAAAATGTGCACTCCGATGTCTGACTGCTTTCTCTGAGGGGGTGTATGTGTTTTGTATGTAGCTCCATTCGATCTAAAACTTACATGCTTGTAATGAAACCAGTTCTCCTTTCTTAAGGTGTTGTTTCACTACATTCTATAAAACCTGCTGTCTTTCAAAACGTCCTGCCATCCTGAAAATTGTCCAAAGTCTGGCAGCTTTCTCTGAGGAATGTATGCATTTTTATATGTAATTCCATCAGGCCAAAAAGATACATACTTCTAATGAAAAGACTTCTCCTTTCTTAGCAGTGTTAGAATACAAACTATACACACTGCTTTCTTTCTCAAAGTTGTGCCATCCTGTGTATTGCCCAATGTTTAGCTGCTCTCTCTGAGAGAATGCATGCTTTTACATATGTAAGTCCAATCTGTCTCAAAGTTAAATAATTACAAAGAAAAGACTCTGTCGTCTTCAGTGTGTTTGACTACAAACCATACACACTGCATTGTTGCTCAAAGTTGTGAAATCCTGTGAATTGTCCAATGTCCGGTAGCATTCTCTTAGGGAATCTATGAGTTTGAACATGTAACACATTTTGGACTAAAAGATACTAACTTATAATGAAAAGATTTCTCCTTTCTTAAGTGCTATTGACTACAAACTATGCACGATGCTTTCTTTCTCAAAGTTGTGCCATCCTTTATATTGCCCGATGTCTGGCACAATCTCTGAGGGAATGTAGGGGTTTGTATACGTAACTCATTTTCGTCTAAAAGATAGATACTTATAATGAAAAGACTTCTGCTTTGTTAGGAGTGTTTGACTACAAACTATACACGCTGCATTTTTTTTCCTGAAGTTGTGCAATCCTGTGAATTGCCCAATATCTCACTGATTTCTCTGAGAGAAGGTGTGAGTTTTTATGTGTAACTCCATTAGGCCTAAAAGTTACATACTTATAATCAAAAGACTTCTCCTTTCATATCTGTGGCTGACTACATACTATACACACTGCTTTCATTCTTAAAGTTCTGCAATCCTGTATATTGCACAATGTCTAGCTGCTTCCTATGAGAGAATGTATTCATTTATATGTGTAATTCCATTCTGCCTAAAAGTTAAATACTTATAATGAAAAGTCTGTGCTATCTTTGGTGTGTTTGCCTACAAACCATACAGACTGCATTGTTACCCAAAGTTGTCAAATCCTGTGTATTGTCCAATGTCTGGCAGCATTCTCTTAGGGAATCTATGAGTTTGAACATGTAACACATTTTGGACTAAAATGTATATATTTACATTCAAAAGACCTCTTTCTTAGGAGCGTTTGACTACAAACCATACACACTGCATTGTTTCTCAAAGATGTGCCATCCTGTGCGTTCCCCAATGTCTAGCTGCTTTCTCTGAGACAGGGTTTGTATATGTAACCGTTCCTTCTAAAAGTTACATACTTATAATGAAAGGAATTCTCCTTTCTTGGGTGTTCTTGACCTCATGTTATACAAACTGCTTCCTTTCAAAAAGTAATGCAATCCTGCAAATAGCCCAACGTCTGGCAGCTTTCTCTGAGAAAATGTATGCATTTGTATATGTAATTCCTTTCATCCAAAAAGTTAGATACTTACAATGAAAAGACTTCTCCTTTCTTAACTGTGGTTGACTACAAACTATACACACTGCTTTCTTTCTCAAAGTTGTGCAATCCTGTAAATTTTCCAATGTCTGGAGGCATTCTCTGAGGGAATCTATGAGTCTGAATATGTAACTCATTTTGGACTAAAAGATACATACTTATAAAGAAAAGACTTCTTTCTTAGGAGCCTTTGAGTACAAACTATACACACTGCATCGTTTCTCAAAGATGTGCAATCCTGTGAATTGCCCAATGTCTAACTGCTTTCTCTGAGAGAATTTATGCGTTTATATATGTAACTCCGTTCGGCCTAACATTTAGATACTTACAATGAAAAGACTTCTTCTTTCTTAGGTGTGTTTTATTGAAAATATACAGCCAGATTTCTTTCTAAAAATTGTTCCTTCGTGTAAATTGCCCAATGTCTAGCAGCATTCTCTGAGGGAATGCGTGAGTTTGTATATGAAACTCCTTTTGGTCTAAAAGTTACGTGCTTATAATAAAAAGACTTCTCCTTTCTTAGGAGCGTTTGACTACAAACTACACACACTGCTTTGTTTCTCAAAGTTGTGGAATCCTGTGACTTACCCAATGTCTAGCTGCTTTCTCTGAGAGAATGTATGCCTTTGTGTATGTAACTCCATTAGGCCTAAAAGTTACATACTTATAATGAAAAGACTTCTCCTTTCTTAGGTGTGATTGACAGCAAACTATACACACTGCTTTCTTTCTCAAAGTTGTGCAATCCTGTCAATTGTCCAATGTTGGCAGCTTTCTCTAGAGAATGTATGTATTTGTATATGTAAGTCCATTTGCCCTAAAAGTTACACAGTTATAATTAAAAGAATTCTCCTTTCTTAGGTGTGTTTGACTACAAATTATAAAGTGCTGTGTTTCTCAAAGTCGTGCAATCCTGTGAATTCCACCATGTCTAGGTGATTTCTCTGAGAGAAGGTATGCATTTGAATATGTACTCCATTAGGCATAAATGTTACACACTTATTATGAAAAGACTTCTCCTTTCTTAGCTGTGTTTGACTACAAAGTATACACATTGCTTTCTTTCTCAAAGTTGTGCTATCCTGTGAATTGCCCAACGTCAAGATGCTTTCTCCAAGAGATTGTATGTGTTTATATACTTAACTCCATTCGGCCTGCAATTTACATTCTTATAAAGAGAAGACTTCTCCTTTCTTAAGTGTGACTGACTGCAAAATACGCACACTGCTTTCTTTGTCAACGTTGGGCCATCCTGCACATTGCCTAATCTCTGGCACATTCTCTGCGGGAATCTATGAGTTCGTACCTGTAACTCATTTTGGACTAAAAGATGCATACTTATAATGAAAAGACTTCTCCTTTCTTAGGAGCGTTTCACTACAAACTGTACACCCTGCTTTTCTTCTCAAAGTTGTGCAATCCTGTGAATTGCCCAATGTCTTGCCACTTTCTCTGAGAGAATGTATGCATTCATATACGTAAGTCCGTTCGGACTAAAAGTAACATACTTTAATTAAAAGACTTCTCCTTCTCCAGGAGCGTTTGACTACAAACTATACACACTGCTTTGTTTCTAAAAGTTTTGCAATCCTGTGAATTGCCCAATGTCTAGCAGCTTTCTCTGAGAGAACGTGTGCCTCTGTGTATGTAACTCCATTCCGCCTAAAACTTACATACCTATATTGAAAGACTTCTCCTTTCTTAACTCTGGTTGACTACAAACTATAGAGACTACTTTCTTCCTCAGAGTTGTGCAATCCTCTCAATTGCCCCATGTCTGGCAGCTTTCTCTGAGAGATGTGTGCATTTTTATATGCAAGTCCATTTGGCTCAAAAGCTACATACCTGTAATTAAAAGATTTGTCCTTTCTTAGGTGTGTTTGACTACAAATTATACACTGCTTTGTTTCTCAAAGTTGTGCAATCCTGTAAATTGCCCTATGGCTGGCAGCATTCTCTGAGGGAATGTATGAGTTTGTGTATGTAAGTCCTTTTGGTTTAAAAGTTGCGTACTTATAATGAAAAGACGTCTGCTTTCTTAGGAGCGTTTGAGTACATGCTACACACACTGTTTTGTTTCTCAAAGATGTGCACTCCTGGGAATTACCCAATGTCTGGCTGCTTTCTCTGAGGGAGTGTATGTGTTTTACAGGCAACTCCATTCATTCTAAAACTTACATACTTATAATGAAATGCGTTCTCCTTTCTTAAGGTGTGTTTGACTACATGCTATATAAACTGCTGTCTTTCAAAACGTTCTGCAATCCTGAAAATTGCCACAAGCCTGGCAGCTTTCTTTGAGAGAATGTATGCGTTTTTATATGTAATTCCATCAGGGCTAAAAGATACATACTTATAATGAAAAGACTTCTGCTTTCTTAGGAGTGTTTGACTACAAACTATACACACTGCATTTTTTTTCAAATTTGTGCATTCCTGTGAATTGCCCAATGTCTAGCTGATTTCTCTGAGAAAATGTATGCGTTTGTATATGTAACTCCATTACGCCTAAAACTTACATACTTACAATGAAAAGACTTCTCCTCCCTTAGTTGTATTTGATTACAAAGTATACACACTGCTTTCTTTCCAAAATTTGTGCAATCCTGTAAATTGCCCTATATCGCAGCATTCCCTGAGGGAATCCATGAGTTTGAATATGTAACTCCTTTGGACTAAAAGATACATACCTATAATGAAAAGTCTTCTCCTTTCTTAGGAGCATTTGAGTACAAACTATACACACTGCATCGTTTCTCAAAGATGTGCAATCCTGTGAATTACCCGATGTCTAGGTGCTTTCTCTGAGAGAGTTACGTGTTTGTATATGTAATTCCATTCATTCAAAAAGTTACATATTTATAATAAAAAGAATTCTCCTGTATTAGGGGTGTTTGACTACATACTATACAAACTGGTTTCTTTCAGAAAGCTCTGCAATCTTGCAAATTGTCCAAAGTCTGGCAAGTTTCTCTGAGAGCATGTATGCGTTTGTATATGTAACTCCATTCGGCTTGAAAGTTACATAATTATAATGAAAAGACTTCTCCCGTCTTATCTGTGGCTGACTACAAACTATACACACTGCTTTCATTCTCCAAGTTCTGCAGTCCTGCGTATTGCCCAATGTCTAGCTGCTTCCTCTGAGAGAATATATGTCTTTATATTGTAACTCCATTCTGCCTAAAAGTTGAATACTTACAATGAAAAGACTCTGCTGTCTTCGGTGTGTTGTACTGCAAACCATACACGCTGCATTGTTGCTCAAAGTTGTGAAATCCTGTGAATTGTCCAATGTCTGGCAGCATTCTCTGAGGGAATCTATGAGTTTGTGCATGTAACTCATTTTGCACTAAAAGATACATACTTATAATGAAAAGACTTCTCCTTAGGAGCGTTTCACTACAAACTATACACACTGCCTTGTCTCTCAAAGTTGTGCAATCCTGTGAATTGCCCAATGTCTTGCCGCTTACTCTGAAGAATGTATGCATTTGTATATGTAGCTTCTTTCGGCCTAGAAGTAACGTAGTTATAATTAAAACACCTCTCCTTTCCAGGAGCTTTTGACTACAAACTATACACACTACTTTGTTTCTCAATGTTTTGCAATCCTGTGAATTGCCCAATGTCTAGCAGCTTTCTCTGAGAGAAGGTATGCTTTTGTGTATGTAACTCCCTTCAGCCTAAAGGTTACATACTTATAATGAGAGACTTCTCCTTTCTTAACTGTGGTTGACTACAAAGTATACATACTGCTTTCTTTGTCAAAGTTGTGCTGTCTTGTGAATTGCCCGTGTCTAAATGCTTTCTCTGAGAGAATGTATACATTTGTACATATAACTCCATTAGGCCTAAAAGTGACAAACTTGTAATGAAAAGACTTCTCCTTTGTTAACTGTGATTGACTACAATCTATACACACTGTTTTGTTTCTCAAAGATGTGCAATCTTGTGAATTGCCCAATGTCTACCTGCTTTCTCTGAGAGAGTTTATGTGTTTGCATGTGTAACTCCATTCGTTCTAGAAGTTACATACTTGAAATGAAAAGAATTCTCCTTTCTTCGGTGTTTTTGACTACATGCTATACAAACTGATTTCTTTCAAAAAGGTTGCAATCCTGCAAATCGTCCAAAGTCTGGCAAGTTTCTCTGAGAGAATGTATGCGTTTTTATATGTAATTCCATTCGGCCTAAAATTTACATACTTATAATAAAAAGGCTTCTCCTTTCTTAGACTTGTTTGACTACAAACGATACACACTGCTTTCTTTCTCCAAGTTGTGCCATCCTGTATATTGCCCAATGTATGGCACATTCTCTGAGGGAATGTAGGAGTTTGTATATGTAACTCCTTTTGTTCTAAATGTTACTTACTTATAAGGAAAAAACTTGTAATTTCCTAGATGTGTTTGACTGCAAACTATACACACTGCTTTCTTTCTGAAAGTTGTGCAATCATATGAATTGCCAATGTTTGGCAGCTTGCTCCGAGACAATGAATTCATTTACATATGTGACTCCATTTGGCTTAAAAGTTACATACTTATAATGAAAGACTCCTCCCTTCTTATCTGTGTTTGACTGCAAACTACACACACTGCTTTCTTTCTCAATGTGTGCCATCCTGCATATTGCCCAGTGTCTGGCACATTCTCTGAGAGAATGTAGGAGTTTGTATATGTAACTCCTTTTGTTCTTAAAGTTACATATGTATAACGAAAAGAATTCTCCTTTTTTAGGAACGTTTCACTACAAACTCTACACATTGCTTTGTTTCTCAAAGTTGTGCAATCCTGTGAATTGCCCAATGTCTAGCCCCTTTCTCGGAGGAATGTATGCATTTGTATATGTAACTTCTTTTGGCTTAGAAGTAACATACTTATAATTAAAAGATTTCTGCTTTTCGGGGAGTGTTTGATGGCAAACTATACACGCAGCCTTGCTTCTCAATGATTTGTAATCCTGTGAAGTGCCCAATGTCTAGCAGCTTTCTCTGAGAGAATGTATGCTTTTGTGTATGTAACTCCATTCAGCCTAAAAGTTACATACTTATAATGAAAGACTTCCCCTTTCTTAACTGTGCTTGACTACAAACTATACAGACTGCTTTCTTTCTCAAAGTTGTGCAATTCTGTAAATTGCCCAATGTCTGGCAGCTTTCTCTGAGAGATGTGTCCGTTTGTATATGCAACTCCTTTCAACCCAAAAGTTATATACTTATACTTAAAAGAATTCTCCTTTCTCAAGTTTGTTTGACTACAAATTATACACTGCTTTGTTTCTTAAAGTTGAGCAATCCTGCAAATTGCACAATGTCTGGCAGCGTTCTGTGAGGGAATGTATAAGTTTGTGAATGTAACCTCTGTTGGTTTAAAAGTTACATAGTTATAATGAAAAGACTTCTCCTTTCTTAACTGTGATTCACTACAAACTATACACACTGCTTTCTCTCTCAAAGTTGTGCAATCCTGTAAATTTCCCTTTGGCTAGCAGAATTCTCTGAGGGAATGTATGAGTTTGTATATGTAACTCCTTTTGGTCTAAAAGTTACATATTTATAATGAAAAGACTTCTCCTTTCTTAAGTGTGTTTGACTATAATCTATACACACTGCTTTCTTTCTCAAAGTTGTGCAATCCTGTAAATTGCCCAATGTCTGGCAGCATGCTTTGAGGGAATCTATGAGTCTGAATATATAACTCATTTTGGACTAAAAGATACATACTTACAAAGAAAAGACTTCTCCTTTCTTAGGAGCATTTGAGTACAAACTATACACACTGCATCATTTCTCAAAGATGTGCAATCCTGTGAATTACCCATTGTCTAGGTGTTTTCTCTGAGAGAGTTATGTGTTTGTATATGTAATTCCATTCATTCTAAAGGTTACATATTGACAATGAAAAGAATTCTCCTGTATTACGTGTGTTTGACTACATACTACACAAACTGGTTTCTTTCAAAAGGGTCTGCAATCCTGCAAATTTTCCCAAGTCTGGCAAGTTTCTCTGAGAGAATGTATGCCTTTGTATGTGTAACTCCATTCGGCCTAAAGGTTACATATTTCCAAGGAAATGATCTGTCCTCCTTTAGGTGTGTTTCACAAGAAACTCTATACAATGCTTTTTTTCTCAAAGTTGTGAGAACCTATGAAGTCCCCAATGTCCAGCAGCATTCCCTCAGAGAATGTATGCATTTGTACATGGAACTTCATTCAGCCTAAAAGTTACATACTTAAAACGATATGACTTCTCCTTTCTTGTGTGTCATTGACTACAAACTATACACATTGTTTCAATTCTTATAGTTGTTCAATCCTGTAAATTGCCCAATGTCTAGCCGCTTTCTCTGAGAGGATGTATGCTTTTGCATATGTAACTTCAATAGGTCTAAAAGTTGCACGCTTCCAAAGAAATAACTTTTCCTTTCTTAGGTGTGTTTGACTACAAACCATACACACTGCTTTGTTTATTAAAGTTGTGCAATCCTGTAAATTCCACAATGTCTAGCCGCTTTCTCTGAGAGAATGCATGCGTTTGTATATGTAACTCAATTCAGCCTAAAGGTTACATATTTCTAGTGAAACGATCTGTTCTCTCTTAGATGTGTCTGACTAGAAACTCTATACATGGCTTTGTTTCTCAAGGTTGTGCAGTCCTGTCAATTGCACAATTTGTAGCCATTTTCTCTGAAAGAATGTCTGCGTTTGTGGTCGTAACTGCAATCAGTCTTAAAGTTACATACTTATAATGAAAAGACTTCTCATTTCTAAAGTGTGTTTGACTACAAAGAATGCACAGTGCTTTGTTTATCAAAGTTGTGCAATCCTGTATATTCCCCGATGTCTATCCACGTTCTCCGAGAGAATGCATACGTTTGTATATGTAACCCAATTTCACCTAAAGGTTTCATATTTCCAGTGAAACGATCTGTCCTTTCTTAGGTGTGTCTCACTAGAAACTCTATAAACGGCTTTGTTTCTCAAAGCTGTGGCAACCTATAAAGTGCACAATGTCTAGAAGCTGTTTCTGAGAGAACATATGCATTTGTATTTGAAAATCCACTCAGCCTAAAAGTTACAAACTTCCAACGAAATGACTTCTCCTATCTTAGGTGTGTTTGACTACAAACTTTACACATTGCTGTCATTCTCAATGTTGTGCAATCCTGTACATGCCCAATGTCTATCACCTTTCTTTGACAGAATGCATGCGTTTGTGTGTGTAACTCCATTCAGTCTAAAAGCTGAAAATATTCAATGAAATGACTTCTACTATCTAGGTGACTACAAACTATACACACTGTTTTTTTTCTCAAAATAGTGCAATCCTGAAATTTGCCCAATGTCTAGTCTCTTTCTCTGAGAGAATGCATGAATTGTATACGTAATACCATTCGGCATTAAAGTTACATATTTCTATGAAATGATC
This sequence comes from Indri indri, assembly GCA_004363605.1. Lineage (NCBI taxonomy): Eukaryota > Metazoa > Chordata > Mammalia > Primates > Indriidae > Indri > Indri indri. The sequence continues at coordinate 16,478 of RJWJ010003293.1, forward strand.
TGTCCTCTAATAACTGTGTTTGACTAGAAACTCTACACAATGCTTTGTTTCTCAAAGTTGTGGAAACATATAAAGTGCACAATGCCTAGCCACTTACTCTAAGACAATGCATGCGTTTGTACATGTAACTCAGTCTGGCCTAAAGGTTACATATTTCCAGTGAAACAATCTGCCGTCTCCTAGGTGTGTTTGACTAGAAACTCTATACATTACTTTGTTTCTCAAGGTTGTGGAAACCTATAAAGTACCCAACGTCTAGCCATTTTCTCTGATAGAATGTATCCTTTTGCATATGTAACTTCATTTGGCCTTAAAGTTACAGATTTCCAATGAAACGATCTGTCCGCTCTTAGGTGTGTTTGAGTAGAAACTCTATACCCTGCTTTGTTTCTCAAAGTTGTGGAAACCTATAAAGTACCCGTGTCTAGCAGCTTTCTCTCAGAGAATAAATGCATTTCTATATGTAACTGCATTCAGCCTAAAAGTTACATAGTTCCAACGAAGTTACTTCTACTTTCTTAGGTTCGTTTGACTACAAACTGTACACTCTGTTTAGTTTCTCAAAGTTCTGCAATCCTGTAAATTGCCAAGTGTCTAGCGGCTTTCTCTGAGAGAATGTATGCATTTGTATTTGTAACTCCATTAGGCCTAAAGGTTGCATATTTCTAAGGAAACGATCTGTCCTCTCTTAGGTGTGTTTGACTAGAAATACTATACACTGCATTTTGGCTCAAAGTTCTGAAAACCTATGAAGTCCCCAATGTCAAGCAGCTTTCTCTCAGAGAATATATGCATTTGTACTGGAACTTCATTCAGCTTAAACGTTACATACTTAAAACGATATGACTTCTCCTTTCTTGTGTGTCTTTGACTACAAACTATACACATTGTTTTATTTCTAAACTTGTTTAATCCTGTAAATTGCCCAATGTCTAGCCACTATCTCTGAGAGAATATATACATTTGTGTATGTAACTTCAATCGGTCTAAAAGTTACATGATTCCAAAGAAATGACTTTTCCTTTCTTAGGTGTGTTTGACTGCAAACCATACACACTGCTTTGTTTCTCAAAGTTATGCAATCCTGTCAATTGCACAATTTGTAGCCTCTTTCTCTGAGAGAACCTCTGTGTTTGTATACATAACTGCATTCGGTTTCAAAGTTACATACTTATAATGAAAAGACTTCTCCCTTCTTAGGTGTATTTGACTACACAGTATACACACTGCTTTGTTTATCAAAGTTGTGCAATCCGGTAAATTCCCCAATGTCTAGCTGCTTTTTCTGAGAGAATGCATGCATTTGTATATGTAAGTCAATTCAGCCTAAAGGTTCCATATTTCCAGGGAAACAATCTGTCCTCTCTTAGGAGTGTTGGACTAGAAACTCTATACACTTCCTTGTTTCTCAAAGTTGTGGAAACATATTAACTGCACAATGTCTAGCCGCTTTCTCTAAAAGAATGCATGTGTTTGTATATGTAACTCAATTCAGCCTAAAGGTTACGTATTTCCAGTGAAACAATCTGTCATCTCTTAGGTGTGTTTGACTAGAAACTCTATACATTGCTTTGTTTTTCAAGGTTGTGGAAACCTATAAAGTACACAACGTCTAGCTGCTGTCTCTGATAGAATGTATCCGTTTGTATATGTAACTCCATTCGGCCTGCAAGTTACAGATTTCCAACGAACCGATCTGTGCTCTTAAGTGTGTTTGAGTAAAAACTCTATACTCAGCTTCATTTCTCAAAGTTGTGGAAACCTATAAAGTGCCCAATGTCTAGGTGCTTTCTCTCAGAGAATAAATGCGTTTGCATATATAACTGCATTCAGCCTAAACTTTACATAGTTCCAACGAAGTTACTTCTGCTTTCTTAGGTTTGTTTGACTACAAACCGTACACACTGCTTTGTTTCTCAAAGTTGTGCAATCCGGTAAATTGCCCAATGTCTAACAGCTTTCTCTGAGAGAATGTAGGCATTGGTACCTGTAACTTACTTCGGCCTATAATTGACCTACTTCCAAGGAAATGATTTCTCCTTTCTTAGGTGTGTTTGACTAGGAACTCTACACACCATTTTGTTTCTCAAAGTTCTGCAAAACCGTAAATTGCCAAGCGTCTAGCCACTTTCTTTGAGAGAATGCATGCGTTTGTATGTGTAACTTCATTTAGCATAAAGGTTACGTATTTCCAAGGAAATGATCTGTCCTCCCTGAGGTGTATTTCACTGGAAACTCTATACACTGCTTTTTTCCTCAAAGTTGTGAAAAACCTATGTAGTCCCCAATATGTAGCAGCTATTTGCCAGAGAATGTATGCATTTGTACACGGAACTCCATTCAGCCTAAAAGTTACATACGTAAAACGATATGACTTCTCCTTTCTTGTGTATCTTTGACTACAAACTGTACACATTGTTTCATTTCTTGAAGTTGTTTAATCCTGTAAATTGCCCAATGTGTAGCCACTTTCTGTGAGAGAATGTATGCGGTAGTGTATGTAACCTTAATCAGTCTAAAAGTTATGTACTTCCAAAGAAATGAGTTTTCCTTTCTTAGGTGCGTTTGACTACAAGCCACACACACTGCTTTGTTTCTCAAACTTGTGCAATCTTGTCAATTGCACAATTTGCAGCCGCTTTCTCTGAGAGAATGTCTGCGTTTGCATATGTAACTGTATTTGGTCTAAAAGTTACATACTTACAATGGAAAGACTTCTCCTTTCTTAGGTGTGTTTGACTACAAAGTATACACACTGCTTTGTTTATCAAAGTTGTGCAATCCTCTAAATTCCCCAATGTCTTCCTGCTTTCTCTGAAAGAATGCATGGGTTTGAATACATAACTCAACTGGGTCTAAAGATTACATATTTCCAGTCAAACGATCTTTCCTCTCTTAGGTGTGTTTGACTAGAAGCTCTCTACAATGCTTTGTTTCTCAAAGTTGTGGCAACCTATAAAGTGCACAATGTCTAGCCACTCTGTCTGATAGGTTTCTGTATGTAACTCCATTCAGCTTCAAAGTAACAAATTTCCAAAGAAATGATTTGTCCTCTCTTGGTGTGCCTGACTAGGACCTCTATACACTGCATTGTTTCTCGAGTTCCAGAAACCTATAAAGTGCCCGTTGTCTAGCAGCTGTTTCCGAGAGAACATATGCGTTTGTATTGGCAAATCCATTCAGCCTAAAAGTTACCAACTTCCAACAAAATGACTTCTCCTATCTAGGGTGTGTTTGACTACAAACTCGGCACACTGCTTTCTTTCTCAAAGTTGTGCAATCCTGTACATTGCCCAATGTCTATCAGCTTCTTCTGACTGAATGCATGCATTTGTGTACGTAAGCGCATTCAATCTAAAAGTTACAAACTTCCATCGAAATGACTTCCACTTTCTAGGTGTGTCTGACTACCAACTGTACACACTGCTGTTTCTGAAAATTGGGCAATCCTGTAAATTGCCCAATGTCTAGTCTCTTTCTCTGAGAGTGTATTATTTGTATATGTAATACCATTCGACATAAAAGCTACATATTTACAGGAAATGATCTATCCTCTCCTAAGTGTATTTGACTAGACACTATACACACTGCTTTGTTTCTCAAAGTTGTGGAAACATATAAAGTGTACAATGTCTAGCCGCTTTCTCTAAGAGAATGCATGCATTTGTATATGTAATTCGTCTGGCCTAAAGGTTACATATTTCCAATGAAACGATCTGTTGTCTCTTAGGTGTTTTTGACTAACTCTATACATTGCTTTGCTTCTCAAGGTTGTGGAAATCTATAAAGTACCCAACATCTAGCCACTTTCTCTGACAGAATTTATCCGTTTGTATATGTAACTCCATTCGGCCTAAAAGTTACAGATTTCCAATGAAACGATCTGTCCGCTCTGAGGTGTGTTTGAGTAGAAACTCTATACCATGCTTTTTTTCTCAACGTTATGAAAACCTATGAAGTCCCAAATGTCTAGCAGCTATCGCTCAGAGAATGCATGTGTTTGTACATTGAACTCCATTCAGCATAAAAGTTACATACCGAAAACGATATGACTTCTCCTGTCTTTGCGTCTTTGAGTACAAACTATACACATTGCTTTATTTCTTAAAGTTGTTTAATCCTGTAAATTCCGCAATGTTTAGCCACTTTCTCTGAGAGAATGCATGCGTTTCTATATGTAACTCAATTTGGCCTAAAGGGTACATATTTCCAGTGAAACAATCTGTGTTCTCTTAGGTGTGTTTGACTAGAAGCTCTATACCCTACTTTGTGTCTCAAAGTTGTGGAAACCTATAAAGTGCCCAATGTCTACCCTCTTTCTCTGATAGAATACATACGTTTGTATATGTAACTCCATTCAGCCTAAAAGTTACATATTTCCAACGAATCAATATGTCCGCTCTTTGGTGTGCTTGAGTAGAAACTCTCTATCCTGCTTTGTTTCTCAAAGTTGTGGAAACCTATAAAGTGCCCAATGTCTAACAGCTTTCTCTCAGAGAATAAATGCATTTGTATATGCAACTGCATTCAGCCTAAACTTTACGTAGTTCTAATGAATTTAATTCTACTTTCTTAGGTTTGTTTGACTACAAACTATACACACTGCTTTGTTTCTCAAAGTTGTGCAATTCAGTGGATTGCCCAATGTGTAACAGCTTTCTCTGAGAAAATGTATGCCTTGGTATCTGTCACTAACTTCAGCCTATAGCTTACCTTCTTCCAAGGAAATGACTTCCCCTTTCTTAGGTGTGTTTGACTAGGAACTCTACACACTGCTTTTTTCTTAAAGTTGTGCAAACCTATGAAGTGCCCAATGTCTAGCAGGTTTCTCTGAGACAATGTATACATTTGTGTATGTAACTGTATTTGGTATAAAAATTACACACTGCCAAGAAAATGACTTATCCTGTCTTAGGTGTGTTTGTCTACAAACTCTGCACATGAGTTTTTTTCTCAAAGTAGTGCAAATTGCCCAATGTCTACCATCATTCTCTGAGTGAATGCACGCGTTTGTACACGTAACTCCATCCGGTCTAAATGTTATATACCTCCAACGATATGACTTCTCCTTTCTTAGGTGTGTTTGACTACAAACTATACACACTGCTTAGTTTCTCAAAGTTGTGCAATCCTGTAAATTGACAATGTCTAGCCACTTCCTCCGAGAGAATGTATGCGTTTGTGTATGTAACCCCAGTCAGCTTAAAAGTTACAAATTTGCAAAGAAGTGATCTGTCCTCTCTTGGTGTGTTTGACTAGGAACTCTATACACTGCATTGTTTCTCAAAGTTCTGGAAACCTATAAAGTGCTCAATGTCTAGCAGCTGTCTCTGAGAGAACATTTGCATTTGTATTCGCAAATCCATTCAGCCTAAAAGTTACAAACTTCCAATGAAATGACTTCTACTTTCTAGGTGTGTCTGACTTCAAACTATACACACTGCTTTGTTTCTCAAAATTGTGCAATCCTGTAAATTGCCCAATGTCTAGTCTCTTTCTCTGAGAGAATGTATGATTTATATATGTAATACCATTCGGGATAAAAGTTACATATTTCCATGAAATGATCTGTCCTCTCCTAAGTGTGTTTGACTAGAAACTCTACACACTGCTTTGTTTCTCAAAGTCATGGAAACATATAGTGTACAATGTCTAGCCGCTTTCTCTAAGAGAACACATGCGTTTGTACATGTAACTCAGTTTGGCTTAATGTTACATATTTACAGTGAAACGATCTGTCCTCTCTTAGGTGTGTTTGACTAGAAACTCTATACTCTGCTTTTTTTCTCAAAGTTGTGATAACCTGTGAAGTCCCCAAGGTCTAGTAGCTTTCCCTCAAAGAATGTATGCATTTGTACATGGAACTCTATTCACCCTAAAAGTAACATACTTAAAATGGTATGACTTCACCTTTCTTATGTGTCTTTGACTACAAACTGTACACGTTGTTTTATTTCTTAAAGTTTTTTAATCCTGTAAATTGCCCAATGTCTAGCTGCTCTCTCTAATGGAATGTATGCATATCTGCATGTAACTTCAGTCGGTCTAAAAGTTACATACTTCCATAGAAATGACTTTTCCTTTCTTAGGACAAAAACCATACACACTGCTTTGTTTCTCAAAGTTGTGCAATCCTGTCAATTGCACAATTTGTAGCCACTTTCTCTGAGAGAATGTCTGCGTTTGTATATGTAACTGCATTAGGTCTGAAAGTTACATACTCATAATGAAAAGACTTCTCGTTTCTTAGGTGTGTTTGACTACAGGGTATACACACTGCTTTGTTTATCAAAGTTGTGCAATCCTGTAAATTCCCCAATGTCTAGCAGCTTTCTCTGAGAAAATGCATGTGTTTGTATATGTGACTCAATTCCACCTAAAGGTTACGTATTTCCAGTGAAACGATCTGTCCTCTCTTAGGTGTCTTTGACTAGAAACTCTATACACTACTTTGTTTCTCCAAGTTGTGGAAACATAAAATGCACAATGTCTAACTGACTTCTCTAAGAGAACGCATGCATTTGTACATGTAACTCAGTTCAGCCTAAAGGTTGCATATTTCCAGTGAAACGATCTGTCATCTCTTAGGTGTGTTTGACTGGAGACTCTATACATTGCTTTGCTTCTCAAGTCTGTGGAAACCTATAAACTACTCATCATCCAGCCGCTTTCTCTGATAGAACGTATGCGTTTGTATATGTAACTCCATTCAGCCTAAAAGTTACAGATTTCTAATGAAACCATCTGTCCGCTCTTAGGTGTGTTTGAGTAGAAACTCTATACATTGCTTTGTTTCTCAAAGTTTTGGAAACCTATGAAGTGCCCAATGTCTAGCAGCTTTCCCTCAGAGAATGTATGCGTTTGTACATGGAACTACATTAAGCCTAAAAGTTACATACTTAAAATGATATGACTTCTCCCTTTTGTGTGTCTTTTACTACAAACTATAAACACACTGTTTTCTTTCTTTAAAGTTGTTTAATCCTGTAAATTGTCCAATGTCTAGCCGCCTTTCTCTGAGAGAATGTATGTGTTTGTGTATTTAACTTCAATTGGTCTAAAAGGTACATACTTCCAAAGAAATGACTTTTCCATTCTTAGGTGTGTTTGACTACAAACCATACACACTGCTTCATTCCTCAAAGTTGTGCAATCCTGTCAATTGCACATTTTTCTGCTGCTTTCTCTGATAGAATGTATGTATTTGTACATGCAACTCCATTTGGTCTAAAGTATGTAAAACTTACATACTTATAATGAAAAGATTTCTCCCTCTTAGGTGTGTTTGACTACAAAGTATACACACTGCCCTGTTTCACAAAGTTGTGCAATCCTGTAAATTGCCAATGTCTAGCCGCTTTCTCTGAGAGAATGTATGCATTTGTATATGTAACTCCATTCAGCCTAACAGTAACATATTTCTAACAAAGCTATCTGTCCTCTCTTAGGTGTGTTTCAGTAGAAACTTTATACACTGCTTTGTTTCTAAAAGTTGTGGAAACCTATGAGGTTCCCAATGTCTAGCAGCTTTCTCTGACTGAATGTATGCATTTTTATATGTAACTCCATTCGGCCTGTTACCCTCTCCAACGAAATGACTTCTCCCTTCTTAGGTATGTTTGACTAGAAACTGTACATCCTGCTTTGTTTCTCAAACTTGTACAAACCTATAAAGTGTCCAGTGTCCAGCAGCTTTCTCTGAGTGAATGTATGCGTTTCTATATGTAACACCATTCGACGTAAAAGTTACCCTCTTCCAAAGAAATGACTTCTCCTTTCTTAAGCGTGTTTACTAGAAACTCTGCGTATTGCTTTTTTGCTCAAATTCTGCACACTGCTTTGTGTCTCAGTGTTGTGCAAACCTACAAATTGCCCAATGTCTAGTAGCTTTCTCGGAGAGAATATATGCATTTCTATATGTAACTCCATTTGGCCTAAAAGTTATATTCTTCAAAACAAATGAATTCTCCTTTCTTAGGTGTGTTTGACTGGAAATTCTACACACTGCTTTGTTTCTGAAAGTCATGCAAACCTATAAATTGCCCAATGTCTAGTATCTTTCTCTGAGAGAATATATGCATTTAGTCCTCCATTCGGACTAAAAGTTACATTCTTCGAAACAAATGACTTCTCCTTTCATAGGTGTGTTCGACTGGAAACTCTATGCACTACTTTGTTTTTCAAAGGTGTGCAAACCTATACATTGCCCAGTGTCTATTAGCTTTCTCTGAGAGAATGTGTGCGTTTGTATATGTAACTCCAGTCAGCCTAAAATTTACATTCTTCCAATGAAATGATTTCTGCTCCCTTAGGTGTGTTTGTCTAGAAATTCTGCACACTGCATTGTTTCTCAAAATTGTGCAAACTTATAAAGTTCCCAGTGTATAGTAGCATTCTCTGAGAGAATGTGTGTGTTTCTATATGTAACTCTATTCCACCTAAAACTTACCATCTTCCAATGAAAGGACTTCTACTTTCTTAGGTGTCTTAACTGGAAACTGTACACACTGCTTTATTTCTCAAAGTTGTGCAAACGTATAAAGTGTACAATATGTAGCGGCTTTCTCTGATAGAATCTATACAGTTCAATAAGTAACTCCATTGGGCCTAAATGTTACTTTCTTTGAAAGAGATGACTTCTCCTTTTTAGGTGTTTGACTTGGAACTCTACACGTTCCTTTGTTTCTCAAACTTGGGCAAACCTATAAAGTTTCCAGTGTCCAGCAGCTTTCTCTGGGAGAATGTATGCGTTTCTATGTGTAACACCATTTGGCCTTGAGGTTACCCTCATCCAGTGAAATGACTTCTCCTTTCTTAGGGTGTTTTACTGGAATCTCAACACACTGCTTTGTTTCTGAAAGTTATGCAAACCTATAAGTTGCCCAATGTCTGGTAGCTTTCTCTGAGAGAATGTATGGGTTTCTATATGTACCTCCATTCAGACTAAAAGTTACATTCTTCAAAACAAATGACTTCTCCTTTCTTAGGTGTGCTTGACTGGAAATTCTACACACTGCTTTGTTTCTCAAACTTGTGCAAATCTATGACGTGAACAGTGTCTAGCAGCTTTCTCTAAGAGAATGTGTGTGTTGCTATATGTACCTCCATTCAACATAAAAGTTAGATTCTTCGGATGAAATGACTTTTCCTTTCTTAGGTGTGTTTGACTGAAAACTCTACACACTGCTTTGTTTTTCAAAGGTCTGAAAACCTATAAATTGCCCAGTGTCTATCAGCTTTCTCAGAGAGAATGTGTGCGTTTGTATATGTAACTCCATTCGGCCTAAATTTACATTCTTCCAATGAAATGATTTCTGCTCCCTTAGGTGTGTTTGTCTAGAAACTCTACACAGTGCTTTGTTTCTCAAAGTTGTGCAAAACTATGAATTGTCCAATGTCTAGCAGCTTTCTCTCAGAGAATGTATGCATTTATATATGTAACTCCATTCGGCCTGAAAGTTACCCACTTCCAATGAAATGACTTCACTTTCTTAGGTGTGTTTGACTAGAAACTCTGCACACTGCTTTGTTTCTCAAAGTTATGCAAACGTATAAATTGCCCTAGGTGTAGAAGCTTTTTCTGAGAGAATGTATGCGTTTGTATATGTGACTCCATTCCACCTAAAAGTTGCCATCTTCCAACGAAATGATTTCTCCTCTCTGAGGTGTGTTTGACTAGAAAGTCTACACTCTGCTTTGTTTCTCATAGTATCGCAAACCTACAAAGTGCCCAATGTCTAGTAGCTTTCTGTGACATAGTGTGTGCGTTTCTATATGTAACTACAGTCGGCCTTAATGTTCCACTCATCCAACGAAATGACTTCTCCTATCTTAAGTGTGTTTGAATAGAAACTCTACACACTGCTTTGTTTCTGAAAGTTGTGCAAACCTATAAAGTGCCCGATGTATAGCAGCTTTCTCGGAGAGAATGTATGTGTCTATATGTAACTCCATTCAGCCTAAAATTTACATTATTCCAACAAAATGACTTCTAATTTCTTAGGTGTGGTTTACTGCAAACTATACGCACTGCTTTGTTTCTCAAAGTTGTCCAAATCTATAAATTGCCCAATGTCTAGCAGCTTTCTCTGAGAGAATGTATGCGTTTCTATATGTCACTCTCTTTGGCCTGAAAGTTACCCACTTCCAGAGAAATGACTTGTCCTTTCTTAGGTGTGTTTGACTAAAAACTCTGCACACTGCTTTCTTTCTCAAAGTTGTACAAACCTATAAACTGCCCTACATCAAGCAGCTTTCTCTGAGAGAATATATGCATTTCTATATGTAACTACATACCAACTAAAGGTTACCCTCTTCCGACGAAATGACTTCTCCTCTTTTAGGTGTGTTTGACAAGAAACTCTACACACTGCTTTGATTCTCAAAGTTTTGAAAACCTAAAAATTGCCCAATGTCTAGCATCTTTCTCTGAGAGAATGTATGCATTTGTATATCTAACTTGATAGGCCTGAAAGTCAAATACTTCCAATGAAATGACTTCTCCTTTCTTAGGTATGTTTGACTAAGAATTATTTCACCAGTATTTCACCACATTTTAGTGACCCTAACACTTTTCCCCATCAATTCAACGTGATTTGTGTCATCTTCTCTTAGCAACAACGGGTTTTGTCTGGCAAGTCTATGCTGAGGCCCTGCTAAGTGGACATTTCTTCATTATTGGACAAATCATTTGTTAGCCCCGTTTTTCCTTAGAGGTGGAGAGTGCAGGTCCTGTGTCAGTTTGTGTTCGAGTTGATGACCCTCAGAGGTGAGAGGTGTGCCTTTTCATCACAGGTGAAAATTTCATATGCTGTTTCAGTTTAAAGACTGGTTTTGTACTTTTCAGTGTTCTCTTCAGAATCACTTGCTTCCTCAGCTCAGGATTGAGACAGGTCCTGGCAGACAAATCTATATTTTGCCCGAGAAAACTGGATATTTCCAAGAGTAGGTAGCAGAATTTTGGAATAAGCATGAGTTTAAGAATTATTTCACCAGTATTTCACCATTTTCAAGGGACTGTAACACTTTTCTCCATCATTTAAATGTGATTTTTGTTATCATCTCTTAGCAATACAGGGATTTGGCAGGCAAATCTATGCTGAGGCCATGAGAACTGGATATTTCACCATTATTGGAAAAATCATTTGTTGGCGTCGTTTTTCATTATAGGTGGAGACTGCAGATCCTCCGTCAGCTTGCGTTTGAGTTGATGACCCTCAGAGGTGACAAGTGCACCTTTTTGTGAGAGGTAAAAAGTGCGGCTCCTGTTTCTGTCTAACAGGAGCTGCACTTTTCAGTGTCCTCTTCAGAATCTCTTGATTCCTCAGCTCGGAATGGAGACAGGTTGAGGCAGAGAAATCTATGTTTCTCCCCAGGAGACAGAATATTTCCAAGGAGTAGGTAGCAGAATTTTGAAATAAGCATGATTTTAAGAATTATTTCACTGCTGTTAAGGGACTGTAGCACTTTTTCCCATCATTTAAATGTGATTTTTACCATCATCTCTTAGCAAGAAATGGTTTTGTCAGGCCAATCTATGCTGATGCCCTGCTAACTGGCTATTTCAGCACTGTTGGACGAATCATTTTTTGGAGGTAGCAGAATTTTGAAATAAGTGTAATTTTAACAGTTATTTCACCAGTAGTTCACCACTTTTAAGGAGCCCCTGCTAACTGGATATTTCACCATTATGGGACAAATGATTTATTGGAACCGTTTTTGGTTAGAGGTGGAGACTGCAAGTCCTGTGTCAGTCTTCTGTTTGAGTTGATGACCCTCAGATGTGAGAGGTGTGCTTTTTCATGAGAGGTGAAAAGGGAAGATGCTGTTACAGTTTAAAGACCATTCAGTCTTTAGACCGAAACAGGATCCGCAGTTTTCAGCATCCTCTTCGGAATCACTTGATTGCTCAGTTTGGAATGGAAACAGGTTCTGGGAGACAAATCTATGTTTTGCCCCAGGACACTGGATATTTCCAAGGAGGAGGTAGTGGAATTTTGAAATAACCATTATTTTAAGAATTATTTCACCTGCATTTCACCACTTTTAAGGGACTGTAGCACTTTTCCCCAGCATTTAAACATGATTTGTGTCATCATCTCTCAGCAACAAAGGGTTTTGTCAGGCCAATCTATGCTGAGGCCCTGCTAACAGGACATCTCAGCATTATTAGACAAATCACTTGTTGGAACAGTTTTTCATTAGAGGTGAAGAGTACAGGTCCTGCGTCCATCTTGTGTTTGAGCTGATGACCTTCAGAGGTGAGAGGTGGACCTTTTCATGAGAGGTGAATATTGCGGATCCTGTTTCAGTCTAAAGACTCTTTGCAGCCGGAGACTGGATATTTCCAAGGAGGAGTTAGCAGAATTTTGAAATAAGCATGATTTTAAGAATTATTTCACCAGTATTTCCCCACTTTTAAGGGACTGTAGCACTTTCCCCAGCATTTAATCATGATTTGTGTCATCATTTCTTAGCAAGAAAAGGTTTTGTCAGGCAAATCTGTGCTGAGCCCCTGCTAACTGGATATTTCACCATTATGGAACGAATGATTTGTTGGAACCGTTTTCGTTAGAGGTGGAGACTGCAGGTCGTGTGCCAGTCTTGTGTTTGAGTTGATGATCCTCAGAGATGAGAGGTGCGCATTTTCATGAGCCGTCTAAAGTAAGGATTCTGTTTCAGTCTTTACACTGACGCTGGACCTGCAGTCTCCACCTCTAATGAAAACAAGTTCCATGAAAGGATTCCTCAAATAATGGTGAAATATCCAGTTTGCAGGGCCTCAGCATAGTTTTGCCTGACAAAGCCCTTTCGGGCTCAGAGATGATGACACAAATCACGTTTATATGATGGTGAAAAGTGGTACAGTGCCTTAAAAATGGTGAAATAGCTGTGAAATAATTCTTAAAATCATGCTCATTTCAAAATTCTGCTACCTACTCCTTGGAAATATCCAGTTTCCTGGGGGCAAAACATAGATTTTTCTGCCAGAACCTGTCTCCATTTGGAGGTGAGGAATCAAGTGTTTCCAAAGACGATGGTGAAATGTACGGATCCTGTTTCTTTAGTCTGAAACACAGTCTGCACTTTTCACTTCTCACTAAAATGCACACCTCTCATCTCTGAGAGTCATCAACTGAAACAAAAGTCTGATGCTGGACCTGAAGTCTTCACCTCTAATGAAAACCAGTTCAAAGAAAGCGTTCATCCAATAATGGTGAAATATCCAGTTAGGAGCGCCTCAGTACAGATTTGCCTGACAAAACCCTTTTGGGCTCAGAGATGATGACACAAATCACATTTAAATGATTGTGAAAAGTGCTACAGTCCCCTAAAAGTGCTGAAATACTGGTGCAATAATTCTTAAAATCTTGCTTATTTCAAAATTCTGCTATCTCCTCCTTGGAAATATCCAATTTCCTGGGGTGAAACATAGATTTGTCTGCCATAACTTGTCTCCATTCTGAGCTGAGGAATAAGATTACAGCAACTTAGTCACATCTTCTGGGTCTATTTCTGTGAAAAACTCTAGTTCTCTTGTTATTTCCACCACATCTACAGTTACTTCCTCTACTGAAGTTTTGAATCTCTCAATATCATTCATGAGGATTGGAATCAACTTCTTCCAAATTCCTGTTAATGCTGACATTTTGACCTCCTTCCAAGAATCCTGAGTGTCCTTAATGGCATCTAGAATGCTGATTCCTTTCTAGAAGGTTTTCAATTTATTTTGCCTAGATCCATCAGAGGAATAACTATCTACAGCAGCCATAGCCTTACAAAATATATTTCTTAAATAATAAGACTTGAAAGTCAAATTATTTCTTGATCCATGGGCTGCAGAATGGATGTTGTGTTTGTAGGCATAAAAACAACATTAATCTTCTTGTGCCTTTCTATCAGAGCTCTCGAGTGATCAGGTGCATTGTCAATGAGCAGTAACATTTTGAAAGGAATCTTTTTTTCTGAGTGATATGTTCTAACAGTGAGCTGAAAATATTCAGTAAACCATGTTCTAAACAGATAATGCTGTCATCCTGGCTATGTGTTCCATTTATAGAACACAGGCAGAGTAGATTTAGCATAATTCCTAAGGGCCCTAGGATTTCTGGAATGATAAACGAAGCACTGGCTTCAACTTAAAGTCATCAGTTGTATTAGCCCCTAACAAGAGAGTCCTTTGAAGCTTTAAAGTCAGGCACTGACATCTCCTCTCTATCTATGAAAGTCCTAAGTAGTATCTTCTTCCAATAGAAAGGCGTTTTGACTATGCTGAAAATCTGTTGTTTAGTGTAGTCACCTTCATCAGTGGTCCCAGATAGATCTTCCAGATAAATTTTTTCTATTTTAGCACTTGCTGCTTACCTTGCACTTTAACGTCATGGGGATGACTTCTTTCCTTAAACCTCATGAACCAACCTCTGCTAGTTTCAAACTTTTCTTCTGCAGCTTCATCACCTCTCCCGGCCTTCATAGAATTGAAGAGAGTTAAGGCCTTGCTTGGATTCGGCTTTGGTTTAAGGGAATACTATAGCTGGTTCAATCTTCTATTCAGACCACTCAAACTTTCTCCATATCAGCAATAAGCTTGTTTCACTTTCTTATCATTCATATGTTAACCAGTGTTACACTTTTAATTCCTTCAAGAACTTTTCCTTTGTATTCACAACACAGCTAACTGGCAAAAGATGCCTAGCTTTAAGGCCTGTCTCAGCTTTTGATTTGCCTTCCTCACTAAGCTTAAACATTTCTAGATTTAATTTAAAGTGAGAGACATGCGACTCTTCCTTTCACTTGAACACTTAGAACACTTGTGGGGTTATTAATTGGCCTAACTTTGATATTGTTTTGTCTCAAAGAATAGAGAAGTCCAAAGAAAGGGAGAAAGACCGGGGAATGAATGCTTGGTTGGAGCATACAGAATACATGCATTCATTGATTAAGTTTGCCATCTTAATACGGATGCAGTTCGTGGTGCCCCAAAACAATTACAATAGTAATATCAAAGATCGCTGATCATAGATCACCATAACACATATAATAGTAATGAAAAAGTTTGAAATATTGTGAGAATTACCAAAATGTGACACTGAGACACAAAGTGAGCACACGCTGTTGGAAAAATAGCACCAATATACTTGTTCAACACAGGGTTGCCACAAACCTTCGATTTGTAAGAAATGCAATATCTGCAATGTGCAATAAAGATAACTGTATCAAATACCACATGTCCTTGCTCATAAATGAGAGCTAAATAATGTGTACACATGGACATAGAGAGTGGAATAATGGACACTGGACACTTGAAAGGGTGAGAGAGTATGGAATGAGAAATTACAGAATGGGTACTATGTACACTAGTCAGGTGATAATTACACAAGAAGTCCAGATTTCACCACTAAGCAAAATATACACATAAAAAACTGTATTTGTGTTCCTTAAATCTACAAAAACAATAAAAAAATTAAAAAGTAAAACATGATAATTGAAGTGTGCCTATATAACATGAAACAATTATTGAAAGAACTATGATTAAAATTCTTAGAATAGTGTGACATAATGTATTTCCCATAATTAAAGAGTAAAAATTGTTAAAATATGCAAACACTCTACATGCAATTTGCAAGTATTTTTAATCAATAGTTACAGCCAGGATAAATACAATAAATAAAGGACTGTACATGGTGAATGCAGCAGATACTATTGGTCACTCCTACTGTTTCCTTACTTACTGAACATCAATTTTCTTTAGGTTTCAGGTGGGTGGAAATACACTCAGACACATGAAAAGAACCATGATTGTCTCTATGTTAATTTTGCTTATCTCCTTCACCAAAGGTGGGTTAAGAGAAGTTGGAGAACTAAGGTCAATTTTGACAAGGCAAATGTTAACTGCTGACAAGAGCTTGGAGGTGTGAGATGAGAGGAGAGGTGGAAGGAAAGTGAGACAAGAAATAGTTCTGAATGTGGTGAAACAAAGTAGAGAAGTTTGAATATATAATAAAAATTACACAATCAATGGAGGAAGGACAATAATAATAAAATAGCTCATAGCATCAGTTAGAGCCCTATAAATAGGTACTGAGATTGGTAGATCAAGAAATCAAGATAAGTGATATCTCATTGTGGTTTTGATTTGCATTTCCCTGATGATTAGAGATACTGAGCATTTTTTCATGTTTTTTGGCCATTATTCTGTCTTCTTTTGAAAAGTTTCTGTTCATGTCCTTTGCCAAATTTTTGATAGGGTTGTTTGATTTTTTCTTGTTGATTTTCCTGAGTTCTAAGTAGATTCTAGTTATCAGCCCTTTATCAGATTTGTAGCATGCAAAAATTTTTCTCCCATTCTGCTGGCTTTTATCAAAAAGTCCCAAAACAATAAATGTTGGCGTGGATGGAGAGAGATAGGAACACTCATATACTGCTGGTAGGACTGCAAACTAGTGCAACCTCTGTGGAAAGCAATATGGGATACCTCAAAGATATACAAGTAGAATTGCCATTTAATCCAGCAATCCCATTACTGGATATCTACCCAAAAGAACAAAAGGCACTCTATGAAAAAGACACCTGCACCTGAATGTTTATAGCAGCACAATTCACAATTTCAAAGACGTGAAAACAACCCAAGTGTCCATCAATACAGAAGTGGATTAATAAAATGTGGTATATGGGAAAATGGCAGATTAGGGGTGACCTCCTGGCTCTCTGCTCCCAGAGTGGCAGGTGAAGAACATGGATACCCACACGTGAGGCACTCTCCCATAGGATCAGCTTCATGAATCTACAGAGAAGCAGTGAGGGACAAGCAGTGCTGCGGGGAAAAAAAGGTGAACTGGAAAAGTGGCAGAAAATACCAGAGAGTGCGGGACAAACAGTGGGGAGTGCAGCGTGGGACGGCCGTGCCTGTTTGTGGGCTGGCCCGGGCAGTAAGATCTGACTCACAGAAAGGTGACTCTTCCTTTACCAAAGCCCACTCCCATGCAGGCAGGGAAGTGCCAGAAGTCAGTGCGAAGTGGTAGCACTGACGGACAAGTGGTGGGGAATGGAGACAGGAGCCGGGACCATTTTGAATTCACTGGTGCGTGGTGCTGGGTCAGCATCGGTGGGGAGAGACTGACCCAAGTGAGCACTTCCTGGATCGGATGCTGCCCAAGCCCACAGGGGAGAGTTTGGAGACAGGCTTCTTGCCACAGGAGACCACCAGGACCAGATCGGGGGAGGGGAACACCATAAAAGAGGCTCTGCCAGTAGAAATCGCTCAAAGTTTGGTGGCCACTGGAGGGACAGAGCATAGAGTCCTCCCACAGATCTGTCCAGAGTCGCCGTGTGTTGGGGGGATGGCGGGCTCAGCAGGCGGCTCTGGGAGGCAGCTCTGGGAGACGGCAATGGTGGACCCCAGCTCTGGATGCCTGCCCGGTGCAGTTGGCTCCAGCACTGACTAGCAGTGGTGGGCAGCTGTCATTTGGGGAGCCCAAAGCCTGCAGCCACCAGGGCTTGTTGCCCAGGCAACAGCCTGAGTCATCACCACTGCCTCTGCAGCAGAGCTGGTCACGCCCTAGGAGGAGGAGAGTAACGCAAGAAGCCACTTTTTCTCCTGAATCTGCGGACCATCTGTCCCAGCCAGTGACTCAAGCCCCTCCTTCGAAAGGGCAGAAACGGGAGAAAGATTGATATTTCTGCTGAGTTTCCAGGCGATCAGGGGGCCCTGTCCTATTCAGTCACCAGCGCTGTGCTCCAAGGAGATGATGAACTGAAGGAGACCGCTTGTAGAGCTGTGATCCGGGATGACATAACCACCCCCTCTCCCAGGCGACTCAACCCCCACCATGCATTGCGCCAAAGGGCCTGCCTCCACTTCTAGGTGGAGTAAAGGGGTCGCTGTTTTTTGTATTTCTTTTTTTCTATATTCATATTTCTCGTAATTTTTATTTTTTGTATATATATACATATACATTGTTTTCTTTCCTTCTCTATCTTTTCTTCTTCCTTTTTACTCTCTTTCTGTGAGTCTGTATCTGTGTGGGTGTATATCTGAAACCCATGACCGCAGCAGCCCGATTGTTGAATCTCCACAGCTGGGCTATTTTGCACCAAAGAGACAGCATGCACCCCTAAGAGTGTCTAGTGACCAAGGAGGCCACTCTTCAAGATGAGACACGTGCACTCTTTGCTGCGACTCGGTAGCTGGAACTGCCAGTCAAATGGACAGACTCCACAATGGGAAGGGCCGAGTACAGAGTGAAGGAGGCTGTTTTCCCAGCAGGGTCCTGCAGCCTCCTTTTCACAGTGACTTGGTAATTGGCATCTCTTCTCAAAGAACTAGTTCCCCACCCTTGGTAGTGTGGAGGAACAAGGGAAGCTGTTCTCTGGAATGTGACCCTGTAGGGGTGGTGGATGACCCTTGACTGATCAGACCACTGATACTGCATACCAAAGGGACTCACCCCACATCTGCTGGGGAGGAATAGTGGGACAGGCTGCTTTCTGGTCTGGGTCCCTCAGGGGCCTTAGGCAGGGCTTCTCTAGCAGCCCTGAAGTGTGTACTTCTTACCAACTAAACAACCCTGCCTTGAAGGGGTGGACTAATAAGGGTCACCACTTCCTGAGCTAAGATGCCAGGTAGCCCCAGGAAGTGACCTTCCCCTAGTCTGGGGGGTTATCTCCCCCTCTGGCAGATCAAAACCCGCCCTCGGAGGAGGAAAGAAATGAGAGAAGACGTTTCCCAAGACCGGCCTTGCAACAGTCTCAACCAACGTCCCTCCCACAGCTCTCCAGGACAGAGCCTGCCCCTGAAGGTAGGGGAAAAAGGAGAAAAAGTACTTTCCCCATAGGACTAGACTGAATCTGTAGGACCTCGGATCTAAGCAAAAGGGGACAGTTTGTTGATGTGATACAGCTGATTGGTTTTGAACACCCTACAAGACCATAACACAAAAGCTTGCCCTTGGTGCCCAGGCTGTTGTCATCTTAGGGGCTGGTGGTCTGGGAAGGAAAATCTTGACCAAAGTCCTTAGCAATTGCACCAATTGACACACCCATTAGGAATTCCTCCACAAGAGTGCCTAACGAGCCCTGAATAACATATTAAGAGCTCTCTCCTAGCTACAGATCAAGGATTTTCTGAAGTATACTGTTTCAGGCATGCTGATTCCTGCTGCTCTTCTCACCACATCTAAAGTGGTAACAAGACTCAAGTAGCCCTTGGGAGTGGCAAAACATCTCCCAAAGACTCAGGCTCTTGTATGTCCCATTTGGGGTTTTAGAGCTCAATACAAAGGTCCTGGAATACCCTGACAACTGATTCCTCCACACAAAATTCAAGCAACAAAAGAGAGAGCAACCTCATAGCTAAACCTAGCACCTTCCACCTCAACCAAGTAGTCGATAGCAGAGTCATAACACAGAAAAGTGACCCAACTCCTGGAAATCTAAGCAAGGGAAAGAAACTCACTAATCTCCATAAGCAGAAGGAGCAGACAACAGGCCAGAGATAACCCAACAGGCTAAAACCCCACCAAGACAGCACAAGACCAGGGCACATCTCTTCAGCTCTGCCAAGAAACATCCCTTTGGAGTCCCAAAATTAAGTTCATGAACCAATCATAGCACCTCCAGTCCTTGACAAAGTAGCCTGATGAGAAAGAATCAGTGAAAGAACACAGGAAACATGAAAGATCAGAGAGAAAAGTCACCTCCAAAAGAAAATATTCAATCTCCATCAACTGATACCAACATACGTGATACGATTAAACTAACAGAGGAAGAATTCTGATTATGGATTGTAAGGAAACTGAATGGAATTGAAGAGAAAATAGAATCCCAACAAAAAGAAACTACAAGAACAATCCAGGAAATGAATGAAAAATTTTCCAAAGAGATAGAAATACTAGGGAAAAACCAAACAGAAATCTTGTCAATGAAGGAGGAATTCAGGGAACTTCAGAACACAGTGGAAAGCCTCAAGAACAGAATGAATCATGCATCGGAAAGAATCTCAGAGCTTGAAGATAATGTCTACGTGCTGAACAAATCAGGTGAAGAAAAAGACTCAGAACCAAGAGACAAGACCAAAATTTTCAGGAAATGTGGGATTGTGTAAAGAAACAGAACCTTAGAATCATCAGTCTTCCAGAGAGAGAAGAAGATACTCAAGGGCTGGAAAACTTATTTCATGGAATACTGGAGGAAAATATGCCAGGCCTGGCCAGAAATCTGGATATCCAGATACAAGAAGCACACAGAACTCCTGGGAGACTCAATGTGAAAAGGCAATCACCACGTCACGTAGTTATTAGACTGACCAAAGTAAACATGAAAGAAGCAATTCTTCGAGCAGCCAGATGAAAGCAACAAATAACCTATAAAGGAAAGCCGATCAGACTAACTGCTGATTTCTCATCTGAAACCCTACAAGCCAGAAGGGACTGGGTGCCTATCCTTAATCTACTAAAACAGAATAATACCCAACCCAGAATTCTTTATCTGGCAACATTAAGCTTCATCTATGAGGGAGTAATAAAATCCTTCCCAGACAAGCAATCACTGATGGATTTTGCAAAGACCAGACCAGCCCTACAGGAAGTACTCAGTCCTACATTACTCACTGAACAGCATAATAGACACTCTTCAAAGTAAAATCATTCAAGAGTTAAAGCCTAGAACGTGGACTTCATGATGCCTCAAGGAGCAAAACAAAACAACAGGATTTCACCCAACAATATGAATGGAAATCTACCACAAATCTCAATCCTCTCAATAAATGTGAATGTCCTAAACTGTCCTCTGAAGAGATACAGACTGGCAGAGTGAATAAAAATCCACAATCCTAGTATCTGCTGTCTACAGGAAACACATCTAATCCACAAAGATGCCTTCAAACTAAAGGTCAAGGGATGGAAAACTATCATCCAGGTGAATGGAAGTCAAAAGAAACCAAGGGGTAGCTATACTAGTTTCAGATAACATAAGCTTTAAAATAGTAAAAGTGAAAAAGGAAAAAGATGGCCACTATATATTGGTGAAAGGGAAGATCAACAAGAAGAGTTTACGATCCTTAATATCTATGCACCCAATACATGAGCACCCAGTTACATAAAGCAAACCTTGTCTGATCTAAACAACATGATAAACAATAACACCATAGTAACAGGGGATTTCAGCACTCCACTGAATGAACTGGACAGATCTTCCAAACAGAAAATAAGCAAAGAAATAATGGATTTAAACAGAGCTCTTGGACAACAGGGTCTGACAGATCTCTACAGAACATTCCACCCAAATAAAGTTGAATTTACATTCTTCTCATCAGCCCACGAAACTTTCTCCAAAATTGGTCACATAGTAGGCCACAAATCAGACCTCAACAAATTCAGAAAAATAGAAATTATACCGTGTGCTTTCTCAGACCATAGTGGTATAAAATTAGAGTTCAATTCCAACAGAAATACTCGCCACCTCACGAAGTCATGGAAATTAAACAATCTATTGTTGACTAACTCCTGGGTCAAGGAGGAAATACAGAGGGAAATCAAGAACTTCTTCAAACTAAATGATAATGGAGAAACGAGCTATCAAAACCTGTGGGATATAGCAAAAGCATTCCTGGGAGGAAAACTAATAGCAATGAATGCTCATATCCAAAAAACAGAAAGTTTTGAAATCGACAACCTAATAAATAGAATCAAGGACTTGGAAAAGGAAGAGCAAACCAATCCCAATCCAAGCAGAAGAAAAGAAATAACTAAGATCAAAGCAGAACTCAACCAAACTGAGAACAAGAGAACTATACGGAAGATCAACAAATCCAAAAGCTGGTTTTTTGAAAAGATAAACAAAATTGACACCCCTCTTGCTAGATTGACTAGAATCCAAAGGGAAAAATCTCTAATAAACTCAATCAAAAATGAAAAAGGAGAGGTCACAACGGATGTCACGGAAATACAAAACATTATTTTTGATTACTACAAAAACCTGTATGCCCAAAAACTATATAACGAGGAGGAAATGGACAAATTCCTGGAAACATACCACCTCCCTAAGTTCACCCAAGGGGTAACAGAATATCTGAATGAACCAATCTCAAGCTCAGAAATCGGAGGAGCAATCAAAAACCTCCCAAAACATAAAAGTCCCGGACCAGATGGCTACACTTCAGAGTTTTACCAAACATTCAAAGAAGAACTCACACCTGTACTACAGAAATTATTCCACAATAACGAGAAAGATGGCATCATTCTTAACTCATTCTGTGAAGCCAATATCACCTTGATATCAAAGCTAGGAAAGGACACAACAAAAAAAGAAAACTACAGACCAATATCCCTCATGAATACTGATGCAAAATCCTCAACAAAATTTTAGCAAATAGAATTCAGCAGCACATCAAAAAAATAACTCACCATGACCAGATGGGCTTCATTCCAGGGATGCAAGGCTGGTTTAACATACGCAAATCTATAAATGCAATTTGCCACATAAATAAAAGCAAGAACAAAGACCATATGATTCTTTTGATAGATGCAGAAAAAGCATTTGACAAAGTCCAAGACACCTTTATGATAAAAACTCTCATCAAAATAGGCATAGACGGCTCATTTCTTAAAATTATCAAGTCCATTTATGACAAACCCACTGCCAATATCATATTGAATGGGGAAAAATTGAAAACATTCCCACTTAGAAGCGGAACTCGACAAGGCTGCCCTCTATCTCCACTTTTATTCAACATAGTGCTCGAAATCCTCACCACAGCAATTAGGCAAGAGAGGGGTATTAAGGGTGTCCAAATGGGGACAGATGAGATCAAACTCTTGCTCTTTGCTGATGATATGATATTATATCTAGAAAACCCAGAGGACTCATCTAAGAGACTCCTAGAACTGATAAATGAATTCAGCAAAGTCTCAGGATACAAAATCAATACACACAAATCTGTAGCATTCATATATGCCAACAACGGTCAAGCCAAAGATCAAATCAAAAATGCAATTCCTTTTACAATAGCCTCAAAGAAAATTAAGTATCTAGGAATATATTTAACAAAAGATGTAAGAGGCTTATACAGTGAGAACTACAAAACACTAAAAAAAGAAATTGTAGAAGATGTGAACAGATGGAAAAACCAACCTTGCTCATGGATTGGTAGTATCAATGTCGTTAAAATATCCACACTACCTAAAGTGATCTACAGAATTAATGCAATCCCTATCAAAATCCCATCATCATTCTTTACAGATCTGGAAAAAAATAATTCTACACTTTGTATGGAACCATAAAAGACCTCGTATAGCCAAAGCAATCTTAAGTAAAAAGAACAAACTGGGAGGTATCAGTCTACCAGACTTTAAGCTGTACTACCAGGCTATAGAAATTAAAACAGCTTGTTACTGGCACAAGAACAGAGACATTGACCTCTGGAACAGGACTGAGAATCCAGAGATGAAACCATCTGCATATGGTAATCTAATCTTTGACAAAGCTGACAAAAACAAACACTGGCAAAAAGAATCTCTTTTCTATAAATGGTTAGGGGAAAACTGGATAGCCACATGCAGAAGATTGAAACTGGACCCCTACCTCTCACCTCTCACAAAAATCAATTCAAGATGGATAACAGACTTAAACCTAAGGCATGAAACCTTAAGAATTCTAAATGAAGATGTTGGGAAGACCCTTTCAGACATTGGCCTCGGCAAGGAATTCTTGAAGAAGAACCCCAAAGCAATAGCCGCAGCAACAAAAATAAATAAGTGGGATCTAATCAAATTAAAAAGCTTCTGCACTGCCAAGGAAACTATCATTAGAGTGAATAGACAGCCCACAGAATGGGAAAAAATATTTGCTCTCTGCACATCTGATAAAAGGCTGATAACCAGAATCTATCTAGAATTCAAAAAAAATCAACAAGAAAAAATCAAACCTCATCAACAAATGGGCAAAGGAAATGAATCGAAACTTTTCAAAAGAAGACAGAAGAATGGCAAACATATAAAAAAAATGCTCAACATCTCTAATCATTAGAGAAATGCAAATCAAAACCACAATGAGATATCCCCTAACCCCAGTGAAATTGGCCTCTATCAAAAGATCCCAAAACATCAAATGCTGGCGAGGATGTGGAGGGACAGGAGCACTCTTACACTGCTGGTGGGACTGCAAATTATTGCGACCTCTGTGGAAAAGAATTTGGAGATACCTCAGACAGCTAAAAATAGAAATACCATTCCATCCAGCAATAGCACTATTAGGCATCTACCCCAAAAAGCACAAAACATTCTATGATAAAGATATCTGCACCCAAATGTTTATGGCAGCACAATTCACTAGTGCATGGATGTGGAAACAACCCAAGTGCCCGTCAATCCATGAGTGGATTATTAAAATTTGGTATATGTTTGCAATGGAATATTACTCAATTGTAAGAAACGACAGTGATCTAGAACCTCTTATACTTTCCTGAATTAAACTTCAGCCCATTATCCAAAGTGAGGCACCACAAGAGCAGAAGAACGGGCTCCACTTGTACTCGCCATCAGATTGGCACTAACTGATCAACCCTAGGGTGATCACATGGCAGAAATACTCTCTAGGGATTAGGGGGATGAGGGGTAAATCCACAACTAAAGGACACGGGGAGCACTGTAGGGGCGAAGGGCATGCCTTTAACCCGCACTTGAGTGAGGCAAAGACATAAAGTGTAACCATAATGTTTGTACCCTCACAATACCTTGGAATAAAAAATAAATAAATAAGTAAAAAAATGTGGTATATGTATACCGTGGAGTACTATTCAGCTTTAAGAAACAATGGTGATATAGCACCTCTTGTATTCTCTTGGAAAGAGCTGGAACACATTCTACTAAGTGAAGTATCCCAAGAATGGAAAAACAGGCACCACATGTACTCACCATAAAATTGGTGTTAACTGATTAACACATTAGTGCACATATAAGAATAACATTTATTGGATGTCGGGCAGCGGGAAGCAGGGAGGGGGGACAAGGGGACGGGTATGTGCATACACAAAGATTGCCATGCGCACCATCCAGGGGATGGACACGCTTAAATCTCGCACTTGAGGGGTAAGCGGGGAAAGGGCAACATATGTAACCTAGACATCTGTACCCCCATAATATGCTGAAATAAAAGAAAATCAAAAAAAGAAATCAAGATATAAGAATATATTTAGAATTATTAAACTAAAAACTGAAAGAGTTAAAAATTTATCCTCAAAGTGTGCATTTTAGTGTTGGAAAGTACTATATAAAACTATTTTTGCTTTTTATGATAGATATTTCTGTGCTTTCTTGTTGCTTTAACTTTTGCATATATTATTCTGAGAAGAATACATATTTTAAAAATGAGACATAATCTAGGTGCTTAGAAAAACATATGTATACATTTATACAAAATATATAATTCAAAGCAGCATATTAGGACAATCATTGAAAAATGCAAACACAGTTTTCAAATCAAGTGTGGTTTCAAACTGTGGCTCTACCCTTACCAGTTGTATGACCTTGTTTAAAATATTTAACTGCTGTGTTCGCAGTTGCTTTATCTGTGAAATAGGAATGGCAAAGTACCTATCTTATAGGATTTTCGTAAGGATGAAATTACATATGTAATTATATTGGATAGTATGTTGAACTATATAGCAACAATGTAGTAAAGACTAATTATATTTTTGTTTCTATTATATTATTTTCATTAAATTGCTCTCTCTTTCAATTGCTGACTCTTTCTATTCAATTCTAAAATGCATCCCAAGAAAACACTTTAAGATTGAAACAGACAAAAGTATCAAATGCTGCTAATATGTCACACAAAGAAAATAACATCAATAACATCTCAGATTGCTCAGCACAAATCTTGAGTGTTAACACTTTCCATACCTTGGACCCAGTTCACCCAGTTCACTTCAATCATTGTTTTGAATGAAATCATCCTTTGCACTGGACTCAAATACCACAAATACCACAATGCTGATGATTATTAAATCAATAGATTTTTATTCAAAATACAGAATAAAACTTTTTCTGAGTATCTTTGAGTGAACAACAGATAACTGAGAAAGGGGCAGCATAATGGTAAAGAGCCCAGACGCTGGAGCATTATTTCAGATCCTAGTAATGCTATTAAACAGATAAAAGACCTTGGACAAGTTACTTAAACACCCTGGGCCTCGATTTTATCATCTGTAAAATGGACATAATACTAGTTTTTAAAAGAGTTGTTTGGAGAATTAAATGAGTTAGTATTTGATATGCTTATATTTTGGTTAAGAAGACAGATATCAAACAAAACAAATGTATACTTTTGTAAAATTATTTACCAGGACTGTCTTTCAGGCAAATTGATTCTAGACATGCTCAGATATGTCCCAGTCACAGGGCCAACATGCTTTGTTTCTAAATCAGATTGTTAAGGCAATGAAAAATTGTTAGGATCAGAACGTAAGACAATTTTTAAAGAACTACTATGAAAATCTGGAGGTAAAATAGGTTCTGACATTTGGAAGCGTGGGATGTAATGTGCTGATGGATGGCTCTGGCTTTATAATTCTTTCCCAGCATAAGTCTTTCTCCATGTCCTCAGTTTTGGGGAAGGCAGTAAAGAATAATGGGCAACATAGTGAGACCCCAGCTTTAAAATAAATAAGTTAATTAATTAAAAAAATTTAAATAGAAAAAGAATAGCTGAGTCCACTTTGGTCAGTTCAATCTTTTTTTGAACTAATGCTCAGCTCTGGCATGTAGATATGTGACTTTAGGCAAGTTTTATTAAAGAAGTGTCTTCATCTGCCCAGTGGGGATGGCAATAACACCAACAGCATCCCTTATACTATTGTAAAGATTAAGGGGCTAATTTATAAAATGTTTATTTTCCATCTAATAATATCAATCACTCAAAGATTTATTATTATCACGAAAGTTACACTCTTATTAAGTTTTCTTAGCCACATGTGGTTCAAAGTATTGCTGGGCTTTGAAGAAGTTTGACTTTATGGTGTTTACATGTGGTATCTGTGGTGTTTATCTCCAGTTATTAGCTTCATCAAAGAAGTCCACTGTAACTGGAGCTGGGAAGTCCACTCTGTCTTATAATAGAATAACTGAGTTTTTTGCCCAGAATTGTTAGGTATAGAGATGTGAAGGAAATGTATTTGGAAATTCCTTCTGCCTGACCATATATGCACTCTTATCATCATATTTTTCCTCTCCATAGTATTCTCTGTCCCACTGCAACAAAAAAAATAATGCTTGTCTTCCTAATTTTCAAATTCCTTTATCATCAGTAACCTTTTCTTTATCTATAATTCATTCACTCACCTTTTCCCTCCTACAGTCACAGCTACTCAGGAGGCTGAGGTAGGAGGATCATTTGAACCCAAGAGTTTGAGGTTACCATGAGCTATGATTGCACCATTGCGTTCCAGCTTGGGCAACAGAGTGAGGGGAAAAAAAAAGAAGTTTAAGATAGTCAATTTGTTCTCAAACCTGAGGCTGATGTAAAGAAATGATGAGATCAGTCCATGTTTAGAGATAAGAATAATGATATCCAATAAAATCAAGAATTCTCCCAATGTCAGCATAAGAATCTGTTTTCTTTTTTTTTAATTTTTAATTTTTTTAAAAAAAGACAGGGGTCTTGCTCTTGCTCAGGCTATTCTCGAATGCCAGAGCTCAAGGGATCCTCCCGCCTCGGCCTCCTAGAGTGCTAGGATTACAGGCATGAGCCACCATGCCTAGACAAGAACTTGATTTCACTTTAGCTTGAATTAGTAAAATCTTAACCTGATCAATCAGGTTTATTATTGATGGATTTTTATGAATGTCTGAAACATTTTCTTTTTAATCAAGTTTTCTTACAGTTATAGTTTTCTTAGGAAATATTTTGAAAGGTATTTTATTCATATAATTTTTATTAAAGTGTGGATCTTTTACAAACGGGTTTTTAACATTATCTAAACATGGCCCCCAAAATGAAAGCTGAAGAATTTTAGTACAGCTTTATGTTTCTGACATCATAATTCACAACTGGTGAAAATGTAGAATTCTTGAAGGTTGGATAGAAGTTCTGTGTGGGAATCAGGAATTTGAATTTTGACAGTCTATAATTTTGTAAGCATGAATTTTAGTACTTCATTTGTCTACATGAATTCTATTTCTGTGATTGTCTGGCTTATTTCTATTATCAACTATATTTAAAGTTATGTTCCAGTCCAATATTTCCTTCCTTATGTAATTCTCTCGATTATCCTCTTTTTTCTTAGAAACTTCAAAGAAAACACAGCCTTTAATATTATTAAGTATAGCTGTTAAACATATTTGTATGGTTAAGAGATAAGTAAACTGGGGTAAGAAAAACAATTTATTGTTAGAAAATACAGAAATAATTAAAATATTACTTATCTCCTCTTAAAGTGTCCGTGAGGAAATAGTGTCAGGGTTTATTTCTGTTCTCATTCTTCTCTCATCTTTTTTCCTGTTTCTTTCTTCTGAAAATTAGTATTCATGCTAGGAAGGGGATCAGTGGTCTCTATTCTTAAGGATATTTGCCCTTTTGTGACTTCAATTTGTAACTTGCTTCTGAACTTGTGTAAATAAATCCTATAAGGAGGCCAGCGTGAGAGAGCAACCACTTACCAAATAACTCCGACCTCAGGTCACTTTGACCCTCAGCTTGTATTGAGCTGAAACACAGTGGCAGCATTCCTCTTAAACTGGTACATTTTCAGTTTGAAAAGTCATCCTGAGGCCCCTGGTAGGCTTCAGTGTACCCCACACCAGGAGTCTGAAGCCAGATCCTTGGACTCCTAAAGAATTATTCTGAAGTAATAAAGACAATTTATACTTTGAAATTTTACTATACATCTCAGATTGGAGAGCTAAAAATATTTTATTCTCTTCACTGAAGCCTTTGGGAATATATGTTCCATCGAAGCAACTAGACGAATTTGCTTTTCTGTCTAGAAAGGAAGGCCAGTGGGACATGTCTAACAAAACTTCTAATGCCTGTGCTTCCCTTAGACTTTGAGGAAGGGGTTGGGGTGCTGGATCCTGGACTTGTTTTCATTTTGTATAAGAAGTCTACCTCCTTTAGCTCATCTTTGAGGCTAAGGAGACTTAGCCAGGCCTGAGACCATTTCAAAAGATTTCATGTTATTTTAGGTACCAGAAGTGTTTTTTCACATTTTAAATTTTGTGATGATTTCAAACTTATAGAAGAGTTGTAAGATTAGTGCAAATAACTTATTTTCCCTGAATCATTTAAGAGCAGTTTGCTCCATCATACCCAAATATCTCAGTGTATTTCCTACAAACAAGAAAATTCTCCCACATAACAATACAGCCATCAAAATCATGAAATGAAATTTTCATGTGCATATTACTATCATCTAATTCACACACTCCATTCAAGTTTTAACAACTGTCCCAATAATGTTCCTTTATTTTCTTTCTTTCTTTTTCTTTCTTTCTTTTTTTTTAAACAGCAACCACTCAGATTGTGTTGTCTCCCTCTTACTCTCCTGAGGGAAGAGAAGAACGATCATTAATGGCAAATGGTAGATGCAGCAAAGCAACACCAAAAGCCTGCTTCACATTCAAGAGAACACGCTACACCTTCTCTCTGAGGTTTACAGTGTTATACATTCAGAGAAACTTCTCTAGTAATGAACTATAGAAATAGTCCTTGAAAGTATAGTCTTCCAATAATGTTTCTTATAGCAAAAGGATCCAATCCAGGATCATGCACTGCATTTAGGTCTCTTGTGTCTTTAGTCTTCTTCAATCCAGAAACGTTCTTCAGTTTTTAATTGACTTCCATGATTTTGACACTTTGAAAGAATACAGGAAAGTTTCATGTCTTAGGTTTAAGTCTGTTATCCACCATGAGTTGATTTTTGTGAGAGGTGAAAGGTGTGGATCCTGTTTCAGTCTTCTACATGTGGCTATACAATTTTCCCAGAACCATTTATTTAATAAGGATTCTTTTCCCCAGTGTTTGTTTTTGTCTGCTTTGTCAAAGATTAGATGGCTATATGAGGATGGTTTTATATTTGGTTTCTCAGTTCTGTTCCATTAGTCTACGTCTCTGTTCTTGTGCCAGCACCATGCTGTTTTGGTTACTATAGCCTTGCAGTATAGCTCAAAGTCTGGTAAATTGATACCTCCCAGTTTGTTCTTTTTGCTTGAGATTGCTTTTGATATACGCTATCTTCTCCGGTTCCATACAAAGCATAGAATTATTTTTTCTAGATCTGAAAAAAATGATGTTAGTATTTTAATAGGGATTGCATTGAATCTATAGATCACTTTGAGTAGTATAGACATTTTAACAATGTTGATTCTGCCAGTCCATGAGCATGGTATGGTTTTCCACCTGTTTACATCCTCTGTTATTTTCTTCCTCAGTGTTTCACAGTTCTCCCTGTAGAGGTCTTTTATCTCCTTAGTTAAATACATTCCTAGATATTTTATTTTCTTTGTTGCTGTTGTGAAGGGTATTGAGTCTTTGATTTGGTTCTCAGTTTGTTGTTTGTGTACAGGAATGCTACTGATTTCCGTACATTGATTTTGTAACCCGAAAGTTTGCTGAATTTGTTTATCAATTCCAGGAGTCTCATGGCAGAATCTTTGGGGTTTTCTAGATATAAGATCATATTGTCAGCAAAGGGCAATAATTTGACCTCTTCTATCCCCATTTGGATGCCCTTGATTTCTTTCTTTTTTCTGATTGCTCTGGCTAGGACTTCTAGCACTATGTTGAATAGAGCAGTGATAAAGGGCAGCCTTGTCTGGTTCCAGTTCTAAGTGGGAATACTTTCAATTTTATCCTATTCAGTATGATGTTGGCTGCGGGATCATCACATATGGCTTGTATCATTTTTAGGTAAGTCCTGTCTATGCCTATTTTGTTAAGCATTCCTATCATAAAAGAGTGCTGAATTTTGTTGAATGCTTTTTCTGCGTCTATTGAGAAGATCATATGGTATTTGTTTTTGTTTCTATTTATGTGGTGAATTACATTTATTGATTTGCCTATGTTGAACCATCCCTGCATTGCTGGGATGAAGCTCACTAGGTCATGATGCATTATTATTTGATAAGCACCTGAATTCGGTTTACTAGGATTTTGTTGAGAATTTTTGCATCTATATTCATAAGGGATATTGGTCTGTAGTTTTCTTTTTTTGTTGTGTCCTTTCCTGATTTTGGTATCAGGGTGATGTTGGCTTCATAAAATGTGTTGAGGAGGATTCCTTCCTTTTTGATGTGGAATAATTTCTGCAGGATAGGCACCAGTTCTTCTTTGTAGGTCTGATAAAATTTGGTGTGAAACCATCTGGTCCAAGACTTTTCTTTTTTGGAAGGTATTTTTATTGCTGTTTCAATTTCAGTACTTGATATTCGTCTGTTCAGGAATTCTGTTTCTTCATGATTGAGTCTAGGGAGGCTGTGTGTTTCTAAGAATTTGTCCATTTCCTCCACGTTTTCCAGTTTATGTGCATATATGTTTTTATTGTATTCATAGATGATATTTTGTATTTCCATGGCATCAGTTGTAATTTCTCCTTTTTCATTCCTGATGGAGCTTATTAGAGTTCTTTCTTTTCTGCTTCTTGTTAATCTAGCCAGAGGTGTGTCAATTTTGTTTATATTTTTAAAGAATCAACCTTTCATTTTATTAGTCTTCTGTATAGCTTTTTTGTTATCAATTTCATTTAGTTCTGTTCTGATATTTGTTATTTCTTTTCTTCTGCTGGGTTTGGTGTTGCTTTGCTCATTCTTTCCCAGTTCTTCGAGATGATTCATTAGATTACTTATTTGTGATCTTTCTGTCTTTTGGATGTAGGCATTTATGGATATAAACTTTCCTCTCAGGAATGCTTTAGCTGTATCCCACAGATTTTGATAACTGTGTCTCCTTTATTGTTTAGTTCAAAGAATCTTTTGATTTCCATTTTGGTTTCCTCCTTAATGAAATAATTGTTCAGCAGGAGGTTGTTTAGTTTCCATGACTTTGTGTAGAGATGAGAGTTTCTGTCGGAGGTTATTTCTTATTTTATTCCATTGTGGTCTGAGAAGATGCATGGTATAATTTCTATTTTTTAGAATTTTTGAGGCATGCTTTGTGGCCTAGGATATGGTCAATCTTAGAGAATGTCCCATGAGCTGATGAGAAAAACATATTCAGTGGTTTGGGGGTAGAATGTTCTGTAAATGTCAGGCCCATTTGTTCTAGAGTTCTGTTTAAGTCCATTGTTTCTTTGTTTGCATTTTCTCTTTTATGAAATACGTATTAGTGTATTTTGACCATTTTTCATTTGGGCACCTTAATTTTTTCATTTTCTTTTTTTTTTTTTTTTAGTGATTTGGTGGTGTTTTTCTCCTATATTGTACATGTATTCCTCTGAATTCTGCGTAACAATCCTTTGTTCATTGTATGAATTGCAAATATCTCCTCCCTATTTGTGTTGTGTATTTCATTGTCATGTCTTTTGATAAATAGAATGCCTTAACTTTAATGCAGTCAAAGTTATCAGTCTTTTATTTTGAAGTTGTGCTTTTAGTGTTTTATTTAAGAAATTCTTCTCTACTTCAAAGTCAAAGTTTCTACCTCAAAGTCATATTCTTCAAGAATGCTTTGGCTATTCTTGGTCCTTTGCTCTTTCACTTGAATTTTCAAATTAGCTTGTCAAATTTCATTGAACATTCCATTGATATTTTAATTTTAATGTAATATTTGAATCTTTTCATATTTGAATAAACAATTATATTTACTAATAAAACAGCAGAAAAAGATATTGTAAATTACTGAGAAAATCTGTGAGCTTTGTATTAGCTTATTTATGAACTATACAGCCAGATGTATTCCATTAAAAAAACTTATTATCATTATTACATTTTTTAGAGAAGTGGTCTTACTGTGTTGCCCAGGCTGAACTCTAACACCTGGGCTCAAGTGATTCTCCCACCTCAGCCTCCAGTGTAGCTGGGACTATAAATGTGCACCACCGTACCCAGTTAACTTTGTATTTTAAACTGAAGGAAGGTGAGCAGAATTGTTGGTATCCAAATTTGGAACAAAATCAATTTGTATTTATCTTTAGAATTTCTTATAGCTATCTATGTGTCATTTCATCACCAAATCACTCCCTACGTCTCTAGCATTTTTGCTCCTCACACTCCATAGCAATTTATTCTCCAGCAACATCACATTATGTGTATTACCATTGAGATGCTATGCTATTTCATGCTCTTAGAATTTTTATTCCTTTCAGAGATGCTTTTAATTTTAGATCTTTTGAATACCTATTTATTCTGCAGGATACGTGTGTACAATAGACATTCATAGACTGAATTAATAATTCCTACTTTGCTGCCCTTGAACCATCAACATATTGCCAAAAATTATTAACATGTTTTTCTCATTATACCAAATAGTATCACCTGAGTGTATTGGCTCATACATTAATCACTTTTGTATCTTCAGTTGTAAGCATAGTGACTGATATTTTGCTAGGTCTTCAAAAAGTAATTATTGAATGAATCTGTGGATAAAAGGATTTATTAATCAATTTTTGAATGAAATTTCACTGAATTTATAGTCCAATGAGTTTCATTGAATTTATAATTCAATTTATAGACATTTCCCAATATTCAGTTTTTTGATGCATAAACACAGTAGTCATCCCTCAGTATCCCTCAGTATCCATGAGGGATGTGGTTTCAGGACCCTCCCCAAATCCACAGATGCTCAAGTCCCTCATATAAAATGGCATAGTATGGTATTTGCATATAACCTATGCACATTTTCCCGTATACCATAAATCATCTCTAGATTACTTATAACACCTAATACAATGTAAATGCTATGTAAATAGTTGTTATACTGTATTGTATTGTTTAGGGAATAATTACAAGAAAAAAGTCTGTACATATTCAGTACAGATACAAGAATCCATTTTTTTCCTAATATTTTCAATTCTTTGTTGGCTGAATCCACAAATACAGAGCCCACAGATATGAAAGGCCAACTGTATGTCTTTCCACTTACTTATATCTTTTTGAATTTCCCTTAGCAATGCTTTGTACTTTTCAGTGTATAGGTCTTACATTTATTTGGACAGATCCAGTCCCTATATAGTTCACATTTTTTGAGACTACTGAAAATTGTATTTTTTATTTTGATTTTGGAGATTCAATGTTAATTTGTAGCAATATAATTTTTTTTATAATAATCATGTAACTCCCAACCCTTTGTAAACTCACCTATGAATTCTAGCAGATTTTTTTTGTAGATTTTATCAAGTTTTCTATATACTATCATGTGATCTATGAAAAGGATAGTTTTACTTTTTTTCTTTTCACTTATATGTGCTTTTTAGTTTATTTTCTTGCCTATTGGACCAGCTAGAAACTCTGGTACAATGTTGAATTATAGTGGCAAGAGAAAACATTGTTACCTTTTTTCCCAGTCCTAAGAGGAAAGCGTAGCCGCAGTTTGTTTCAGAAGCATTCCCCCCACCCCCACATTGAGGAAGTATCTTTTTATTCTTAGTTTAATCACAGACAGTTGTTAAATTCTGTGAAATTCTTTTTCTGCTTCTATTAAGACAATCATAAGGTTAATTTTTTTTAGTCAGTTAATATAATGAATCAGATGGGTTGATTTTTAAATGTACACCCAACTTTTCTTCCTAGGATAAACCCTACTTGGTCAGGATGTATTATTCTTTGTATTATTGGATTAGACTTGCTAAAATTTTGTTAAGGATTCTTACATCTACGTTTATGAAGTATACTATTCTGTAGTTTAATTTTCTTATGATAACTTTGTCTGGTTCTGTTATTAAAGTCTTGCTGGCCTCAAAGGATGAGTCATGAAAGTATTCAGTCTGCTTCAATTTTCTGGAAGAGTTTATATATAATTGGTACTCTTGCTTAAACATTTAGTAGAATTCACCAGTGAAACCATCTGGTTCTGGAGTTTTCTTTGCAGGAAAGTTTTTTTTAACTTCAATTCAGTTTCCTTAACAGATATTCAGGTTATTAATTTCTTCTTGGGTAAGCTCTTGGCAGTGTGTGTATTTAATGAAATTTTTCCATTCAGTATGTTATTGAATTTATTGGCATAATTTTTAATAAGATTCTTTTATTATCTTTTTAATATATATAGTATGTGTAATGATGTTACTTCTCTCTTTCCTCATATTGGTAATTTGTGTCTTTTTTATCCTTGATTATTCTGAGTAGACGTTTATCAATTCTATCGATATTCCCAAAGAACCTGCTTTTCGTTTTATTGGTTTTCTTTATTGTTTATTGTTTGTTTTCTAATTGATTGGTTGCTTTTTGTTATTTCCTTTGCTCTGATTACTTTATGCTTGAATTTGCTCTTCTATTCTAGTTTCTTAAGGTAGAAGATGAGGCTGTTGCTTTGTGATATTTCTTTATTACATTTAATGTGATTATCAATGTTCTTGCAGTTGAATCTGTCATCTTGCTTGTTGTTTCCTATTTTTTTATGTTTTCTCTTCTTTCCCCTCTTTTCCTGCCTTCTTTTTATTAACAAATGTTTTAGAATTCCATTTTATTTTCTTTTTTTGTCTTATTAGCTCTATCTCTTTGTTTTACTTTTTATTTTACGATATACATCTTTAACTTATCATAGTCTAACTTAAAATAATATTTTGCCACTTCTTTTACCCATTGTGCTATTTTTGTTTTAAATTTTACTTCTATGTATACATCTTCAACTTGTGCTATGTACTAAATGTTTGTGTCCCCCCCAAATTTACATGTTGATATCCTAACCCTCAATGTGGTGGTTTTAGGAGGTGTGGTCTTTAGGAAGTAATTACATCTTCAATGTGGAGCCCCCATGAATGGGATCTGTGCCTTTATAAGAATAGAAATAAGAACTTGCACCTCTCTCACTTTTCTTCACCATGTGAAGATATGACAAGAAGACAGTTGTCTGTAAATCGGGAAGAGGGCCCTCATCAGAACGCAAATATGCTGGCACCCTCATTTTTGTTGCTTATAAGCCACCCAGTCTATGGTATTTTGTTACAGCAGCCTGAACAGACTAAGACACTATCACTATGCATATAACATTTCAATGGCTTTCTGTTATACTTAACCTGTCTTCTGTGGTCCTGTGTGATTTGATTCCTATTGACTCCTCCAATCTCTTCTCTCTTGCCATTGCACCACATGCTGTTCTTGTCTAAGTTCTTTGGCATGTAAACTTATTTCCCACCTCCTGTCCTTGAAACCTGTTATTCTCTAAAACTGGAACTCATCCTCTCTCTGCTCCTTTACATGAATAATACCTCCTCATCCTTTAGGTCACCACTTTAATTCCCTTCATCATAAAGTTCTCACCTAGCCCACATCTATACCTTATTACAACACCTTATACTTCATGGCCATAGTTCTTACAGTTGAGCAATTACAGACTTGTGAAGAGAACCCACAGAAAGTCAGCACTGGATGATATTCAGGAACATGGGCTCTGGATTCAGATGGCCTGGATTCAAACCCAACTCTGCCACTTAGTTGTGTGATCGTACTCAGGTTACTTACCTTTCTACACCACAGTTTTCTCATATGTAAGAATAATGATAATAAAAACACCTAAATCATACATTTTTTGTGAGGATTAAATTTAATATATAAAGAACTTAGAACAGTTCCTGGCA
The DNA here is from genome assembly GCA_004363605.1 of Indri indri. NCBI lineage: Eukaryota > Metazoa > Chordata > Mammalia > Primates > Indriidae > Indri > Indri indri. The sequence goes on from RJWJ010003293.1 coordinate 53,193, forward strand.
TGTATTACATTCATGCTTGTTCATGATTATCATCATTATTGTTATTATGGCAAAATGTAGTTGTGCTTTTATGTGTGAATTTTGTTTATTGTTTTTCCCCACACTGGTCCAGTAATTCTGAGAAAGCAGGGAATATCTTAATTGCTCTCCATTGTATTTTTAGCAGTGTCTAATAAATTAATATTTGCCAAATTATATAATTAACATTAAAATTATGAAATAATTTGGGCTTTTCAATGTGAGTTAATAATAACTTAAAGTTCCAACAATTTAAACTTGGAAGATAATATTTATGAGTTGTGTGAGTGAAAAATTAGGGGCAATGAGTGTTATGAAAATTACTTGAGCTTTTTCTACATAACACCAATACTTTCAATTAGGAAAAAGTTTATTAATTTATAACAGCTGCTTTCAGCTATGAAACTGGAAGGACTAATATGGTCAATACTCTGAAGGAATATGGTAGAAATACAGTTCTATTAGTTATACATGAGCATGATCATGTTGCCACTTCTAAAACTGTAAGTGTAAAGGAGATGTGGTTAGATATACTCTGACTCCAAAATGAGAATGCAGAGTTTTTATAAATTTCTGGTTACTAAAACTATTTCTTATAATCAGAAACAAAGATAACATTTGGAGAGGAACTATTAAAAAAAGACACAGAAAAAAATTATTAACTATATAATGTCAGTTAAATTTCATACTGTGTGGTGAGAACAAAAGCCAACATAGTTTCCTGCCCTGCATTAAATGGGCCAGACACACTTTCCAGTCCCCATTTTAAATAATGTAGAGACTAGCAACTGTAACTTAGTGGCTTGGTCCAGGAAATACTAACTACCCAGCTCGATTATTAAGGTTTTCTTCAAGACTTTTGCCTTGCTGTGCCCACTGATCCAAAGTTATTAAATTATGAACTCTGCTCAACACCAACCAGTTCCCTCTCTTGCAAAATTCACTTTATTATCACTTATCAGAGGTTCTAAAACCTTACAAATATTCATCCCCAATTTTACCATTCTGAGATACTACTAACACTCTTAAGATACTATTTTCCATTACTGCAGTACGTCCAATAAACTCTGCTTTACTTGATCAACTGATCTGCATGGTGGTCTTTCGGGGATTTGACAGTCAACAGTAAACACATGCAAATTTTTTGTGGACATACGCATTCATTCCTGTTGAGTATATGTCTAGGAAATGAATTGTTGGGTTATAGGATAGGTATATGTATTAATAGTATATTGTTAAGAAATGGCCACCTCCCTATATCCATGCTGAATTATAGTTCCCTGACACATTGACCATGTCAGTATTGTTGGCCAATGAACACTAACAAACATGACCTAAGCAGAGGTTTGAAAAGTGCACATTGGGACTTTCCCTGTTGAAACACTATGCCATGTAAAGAAGTTTGGGCTAGCTTGCTGAAGACATGTAGCCCAACCAAGAGCCATTACCAGACATATAAGTGAAGACCTCTTAGACAATCTGGTCCCAGTCAAGCCAGAGTACTGCAGCAACATGAGTGACTGGGAAAGACCAGTGGAAGAACCACCTGGCTAATATTAATCCAAGTTGCTGACCTATAAAATCATAAACAAATTAAAGGATTGTCGTTTTATGTTGTCAGACTTTGAGATGGTTAGTTAAAATGACAATGGATAACTGATAATGTATGATTAACTTTATAAGTTAAAGTTGAAGCTTTCCAAACAGATTGCACCATTTTAATATTCCCACTAACAGTGTGTCAAGTTCAAGATGTTCCACATCTTCACCAACACTTGGAATTATCAGTCTTTGTATTTTTAGCCATTATGTGTAATGAGATCTTATTGCACCTAGAATTTACATTTTTTTGGTGAGCACTGAGTTAAGCACCTTTTCACATGTTTATTGGCTACTTGAATCTTTTTTTGTGACATTCTTATTCAAGTCTTTGGCCCATTTAAAAAATTTTGCTATTTTTCTTTTTTATTGATGCTACAGTTTCTTATAGGTTCTAGATATCAGTCTTTTTTTAAAAATCGGGTATGTATATGTTGAGTATTTTCTCCAATAATGGCTTGCCCTTTGATGTGCTTTTGATGATAGGCAGTGTCTTTTGATGATAGAAAGTTTTAAATTTTGATAAATTGTAATTTATCATTTTTTTCCATTATATTTTTAGTATCTTCTGTGTCCTGTTTAAGAAATCTTTGTTTAACCAAAGGCCATGGAGATGTTTTTTCTATGTTCCCTTTTCCCAGCTTGTGGTAGGTTGTCTCGAAGATGTTCACCACCAATTCCTTTCTTCTTTTCACACATAATGGCATTCTCCCAACAATTGAAAAAAATATATTCTTCCCTTCCCCTTGGATTTGGGCTGGCTGGCCTTAGGGACTCACTTGACCAGCAGAATGTGGTAAAAGTCACATTCTGGAACTTTGGAGACGTGATTATAAGAACTTCTTAAAGCTTCTGCCATGGTTTCTTAGAACAATCATGCCCGGAGGAAGCCAGACATCATGTTAGAAGTCTAACTCCCCTGAGACCACCATGGTGGAAAAAGGTGGTCCTAGTAAGCCCTCATCTATTGTAACCATCTCAGACCAAACATTAGACATGTGAAGGAAAGATCATCTTGAATATTTTATTCCCAAAAAATGCTATGTGGAAAAGAAATGAGGCTCTAGACATATGACCCCAGGTGAGCTATAGCAGCCATTTTCAGCCTTTCAAGCCATCCTAGCTGTTACTGCACCCATCATGGAGCAGACATGAGACATTCCTACTGTGCCATGTCCAAATTCCTAGCCCCCACAATAATAGCATAATAAATAGTTGTAGTTTTTACACTTCTAGAATTTGGGATGATTTGTTATGCCATGATAAATAACAAGAGCACAACTTCATAGTTTAGCTTTCACATCTAGTTATATGATTCATCTCAATTTAATTTGTGTGTATAGTATGAAGTAGGGTCAAGTATTTGGGTTTTTTTGTTGTTGTTGTTGTTTCCTCTACATGGATGTTCTGTTACACCAGCTCCATTTATGTAAAAGAATTTTCTATTTTCATTTAATTGCTTTGTTGACATTTAAAAAAAATCAAGTGAATATTTATGTGTGAATCTATTGATGGACTCTCTTTTCTGTTCTATTAACTTGTCTTTCTTGTAGAGTATGATTTCTTCTTTAAGATTATTTTGGCTCTTTTAGTGTATGGTATTTTCATATAAATGCTGGAGTCATCTTGTGAATACCTATAAAAATTTCACTTGGATTTTGATTGAAATGGTATCAATAGATGATTTTTGGAAAGAATGTACATCTTAGAATACTAATCTTTCCATTGAAATATGTTATATCTCTGCATTTATTTAGATTTTCTTTAATTTTTTTCATATGTATTTGTTAGTCTTCAGTGTAGAAGTTCTTAGCATCTTTCATTGAATGTTAAACCAACATTGTATTACTAAGAAAAATCCACCTAATGAAAAGGAGATCATAGCACACGATGAGAAATTGAGCTGGAATATTTAAGGATTAGACAACTTGATCATCAGATGTTTGAATCAAATAGAAAAGTAACACTATTTGGACTGATCATTTGCAGTGATTTTATCAGTTTGGGGCTCAATGTGTTGATTATACCTTCATATCAGAAAATTTTATAAAGATGAAATCTTTATATTTGTTTGTTCACAGTCTTAAAGAGTTTTTCTCCCCAGTGTGGTCAGGAATTTGGATATGCATATTCAAGTAGGTAGGTAACCAGTTCCTTCATGATAGATGTTTTCCTCCGTCTGTGACTGACCATTCTTTTTTACAGAATAAGCACTACATGATCATGAGACAATGGGGCATCCTGCTGTGTGGATAGGACTTGTGATTTACTGGATTTTACCAGAAATGGCTCTCACTGGCCAGTTTTTTCAAGGACCCATAACTATCTGTATTAATAGGTATTTAGAGGTGGTGCAGCTGGACAATTTATTCAAAGAATAATCTTCCAAAATCTCTGGTAGGATTCATAAATAAGTCTGATAGTGAGCTTGGAACCAATAGGGGAACATGGATGAGAATTTCTCACAATTTGACATCTAGAGTTTCATCCATTTCCCTATTTTCAGTAGACTAATCAACTATGCTGAGCTTGGTATTTAAGAATTTGATTTCCTTTTTGTTCATCCTCACAATGGAGTTGACCCCATTTTTGCCAAAGGTTTGGGTAGAATGATCACTTGATTAGTGGAGTAAGAGGAGAAATGGAGATTTATTTGTGTCTTATACAGATTTTCAAATAATTTCTCCTGAGACTGACTTGTACCCTCACATTTAGAAATTGCTAGTGCTTCACAACCCAAACCTGAGGCAATGCAAAATAAATCAGCTTGCTTGTGTTCTTCCTCTTTCCCCATTCCCCGTCTGGGTTACATTTCAGCTTTGTTGGATCTTCTAACCTGGCTTCCAGCTTCCCGAGAAATTGCTCCTTACTTCTTTCTTCTATTTAAAAAGTGTAAAGTCTTAAACTAATACAAATAACCATGTTATTTAAAAAATATATCTCATAAACACACTCAAGCCCACCATCTGACAAGACGTTCTGAATGTTGATAATAGCTTATATTTACCATAGGTTTTTTTCCTTTCCACATCCCTGCTCTCTTTCACTGGAAAAAATTACTACTTTAAATTTTATGTTCATCATTCCCTTGTATTAAGTTTACAACACACATGTAGTCCTAAAACGTATACGGTTTAGTTCTATTTGTTTTTAGCTTATAAACAGCAGTATGTTGCCTTTTTTTCTGGGAATTACTTTTTTCTCTTAATATTGCTACTAAATTCATTCATATTGGTATGTGTACCTGAAGCTCATTCATATTGACTACTGTATGGCATGCTTCTTAAATATACTGCAATTTATTTGCCAATATTAAAAAATCAAGAATGTGATACATCAATCAAGGATAAATTGTGTCAAAAAAGGTTGTACTTAATCCAATTCTGTGCACTTAAGGATAAAAAATAGGATTTTGAGAAAGAAATAGTCATAGTTTGAGTTCAAGATAAGTGACTGAGACTTGGAAAGGTTTTTATCATTATCTTGATGTTAAATTAAATGGCAATAAATATAAGTAGGATTTGAAGTATTGTCTATAATGATCTTCCCTTACCAATTCAGATTCATATACTTATTAGTGCAATGGTATCATTTTTGAGTAAGAAGAAAAAACTAGCAGTCCTTGGAGTTCACTTTCCCATCCTCCCATTCCTCTCCACTTCTGGGAATGGAGATTTGTCAAGGGGTTTTCTAGAACCATAAAGCTATCACAATATATACAATGATACTCCTGAAAATGTTTAATGAGGCTTTAGGAGGAGAGAAAATCCTACAAACTATTAAGTAGAAAGATAGTTTGTCTTACTCCAGAGATATGCTAACATAGGCAGAAAGGACATCCCAGGAAGCCACGATATTTACTGAAACAACTCCTCTTTCTCCCTTAGCTCCAGCTGCCCATTTTCAAGATAGTCTCTACACAAATGCATAGACACACCTACACATACTTACATAATATACATTTCCTTTTTTTGTTGGACAAAAAGAGGCTCAATAGTCATAATCCCCACTTATTCATTATAACAGGATCACTTAGTCAAAAAAGGAGGACCTGACAATAGATATGCAACCCAAAAACCAAGGACACAATGAACTGTGGTGAAGATAACCCAAAGGAGCCAATAGAGATGCTATGCTATCTTAAATAAGGAAGGTACTTCTGCAGTAATTATAATGACTAATAGAGGGAATTGAGTAGGGGAAAGCCTTATTAAGACTCCAGAATTCAGGTTGTAACCAAATGGTCATGTCATATTTCTTTTATTTTCTTGAAGATGTCACCCAGGGCCCAAGTTCCTGGAAGTCATTGCCTGAGTCAAAACATGCAAGCGGCTGTGGCCTTGAATCTCTTCTTCAGTGGCATTGCAGTTAGAATAGGTTACGACTGGATTATTAGTGGTATCACCTTTTATATTTGTTACTCTATTCTCTGTTGAACCTGAGGAAAAACTAACGCAGAACCTATTGTGTCTCTCCCCTAGGACTTTTGAAGTCTGGAGCTTCCATCCTTCTCACAGAGCTGATGCTACGCTACTAAAGATAGCATAGTATGAGCTTTCAGAAAGGCTTAAGTCTTTTTTTTTTTTTTTTGAGAGTCTCATTCTGTTGCCAGAAAGGCTTACCTCAAAAATATATAGTTTCTCAAACAGAGGAATGATTTATTGTTCCTCAAATAATTCAGGAAGTTTTTAGGGTTCAAATGTTCCTACTTACTAATTACTAATGATTAATTTTGTCTGATTGTGTTCCTTCTACCAACCAAGAACACTTTCCCTGAAATTAATATTATATGATCATGTTGGAATGTTTGCTATCGGTCAATATTACAAGAAGCACTTATCATAGCTCGGCTTGAAGAAATTTTGTGTTGAGAGTTAACACAGGAAAATTAAATTATTACTAATAATATTAGAAAAGTTTATAGTCTTAAGTATCAACTCAAAGTTGAAGTAACCTGACAATGCTGTTAAATATTTCTGGGACCGTTTAGGTCAATTTAACTGTTTGTTTAGGGCTGCAATGACGTAAGGAGGAAGAGTCAAAATCTAGAAGGTATTTCTGTTCAGTTGGAGGAAGTTATGTGTTTCCTTAGTCAAAGGATACATTCTGACCGGTGAGGCCAAACATCTGTACAGCCTGGGGAACAGTGGGCTTGCAGTCATTCCCCTATTCCTGATATCTCTACTGCCTTCCCGAATTCCCACCTCAGATGAGCCTGCCTCACTGGCTACTCGTTCTCAATCACACACACTTTCAGACACCTACGCAATTGTCTTGCCCTTTAATAGTTAAAGCAAACTTTTACATTGATGGCACTATAGTATTTTTTTTATTTCAGAGTATTATGGGATACAAACACCTTGGTTACATAAGTTGCCTTGGCACCGCAATTGCCTTTGCACAGCCGGAGTCAGAGGTACAAGCGTGGCCATTCCCCAGACAGCGCACATCGGAACCATTAGGTGTGAATTTACCCATCCCCTACCCCTCCTCCCACCTGCCCAACACCCTATGAATGTTACTTCCTATATGTGCACATTGGTGTTGATCAATTGGTACCAATTAAATGGTGAGTACATGTGGTGTTTGTTTTTCCATTCTTGTGATACTTCAGTTAGAAGAATGGGCTCCAGCTCCATCCAGGATAATAAAATAGATGGATATATGCATACACAAAGGGTGCAACGCGCACCCTCCGAGAGATGGACATGCTTGGGACTGGGACTTGGGGGGAAGGGGGGGCAAGGGCATCATACGTAACCTAAACACCTGTACCCCTATAAACAACAAACAATAAAAAAAAAAAATAGGTAGTTCACCATTTTTTTTGGCTGAGTAGTACTCCGTGGTATACATGTACCACATTTTATTAATCCACTTATGTATTGATGGGCACTTGGGTTGTTTTCACATCTGGCAATATAGTATTAATAACTATCAAAATGGCCTCACTAGATTTATGTAATAATCCAGATTTTGCAGCTAAATAACCCAGGAATCAAAGAGATTAATTAGTTTAGGTAAAGACACACATTTAAATATGGCAGAGCTGGGATCCGACTCTAACTTTCAGTAACTAAAATATCTATGCTCTTTCCACCACTCGTTGTTGAAGAAAATACATGTTGTTGAAGACCAGAAGGGAAATAAAAAGGGGTATTTTCTAAAACCTAAAGCTAAATCTGGATGTAAACAATTATTATATCCACCATAAAAAATTAATTTCTCCATGAGGAGAAAAGTTTTCTTAATTTCTGGGGCATCTTATAATTTCATGAAAACCAGCATCCACCCTATGGAAACGTGATCATAGCATACAAATGGGGAATTGAACTGAAGTGTTTAAGTATTAGGCAATTTGATTATTATGTGTTTGAGTCAGATATAAAGTTAACGCTATCTGGAAAGATTGTTTGCAGTGATTTGAAAGTCGGTTTTGAGCACAACATGTTGATTATATCTCTGTCAGAGAATTTTATAAAGATGAAACCTTCACATTGTTTGTTTTGGTCTTAAAGGGTTTCTGCCCCATTGTGACCAGGGATTTGCATATGTGTATCCAGATAGATAGGTATTCACTCCCTTGATGCAATTAATTTGGTCTGTCTAAAAAGAATTAGGGCTACAAGTAACTTAAAGTGAGATTCAGGATTCTACCAGTGTAATACCTTTCAAATATATATGATTTGCAGACACGACCAACAGTGATTGGCAAGTAAGTGCAATAAATTTATAAGTTATTTTGCCAAAATGTTAGGTTACATTTTATTCATTTGTACAAAAATAAACATATCATCTGTGTGATGTGTAATCATCTGACTTAAAGTTTTAAAAAAGGATTTAATATTTTTATTTTCTTAGATAAACATATGTTTGATATCACAGGATAACTAAATTTTTCATTTTACTCTCCCATGATTCTTTACAAGGGCTCTTTAGATAGTATTTTTGAATAAGCCTCTCATACTCTCATAACATACATGTATGTATGGCAATAATATTAGTTGATAGCATTAAAAATTATGGAAGAGATAGATTTTTGTTTTTCAGAAAGCCTATCGATTCTGAAATTTAAAAACTATTAACTACACAAGATGAAACAAAATTTTTTATTTTTCTTTATAAGAAAAATAAAGAAGAAAATGTTGATACTTTTAACAAGAAACCAGAAGAAAAAACTTACTTTTTATAATTAAAAAGTAAATATACTTTTAATTTAAATTTTCTTATCAATTATAATTGTGAATTAATTATATACAGGGTGAACCTGAATAGCTATGCCTTTGTGGAGGTTCGTGAGCCCTCCTCTCTTCTCGAGCTGATAATTATTATTTTGAATAAGTCTCATAATGACGAATGATATTCTCACATTATAGATTCATTCCTTTTAGTGTTCATTAAAAAAAAGTCCCTTCATACAATTAAATACTCCCCCCCCCTTTTTTTAAGACTTTACTAAAGATCTTAAAAACTTCTCAGCTCCAACATAAGAATTACTTTGGCAATGCAGTAGAGACAGGGTAGACAGTTTTGACAAAATCTTGAGCATGTTTACAGGGAGTAAACCAGGAATAAAAGGGAGATCATATAGGATCAACAATCCATATAATTTATTTTAGAACAAATATGACACTCATTCCATATTCATATTTCTTCTATTATACCATTACTATTAGGTAATTAAGTATGAAATGTCCGATTTCCTTAAGTACTAAGTTTGACAGTTGATATCTCTGACGTTTCACTTTGACACTTCTTGTTTTATTTTTATTGTAGGGCGTATCCTCATTCTTTGAAATGCATGGGTTGGCTTGTGATTAGCTTTCAAAAATTTTTTAGAGCAATTTTTGAGAAAACATGGATAAGTCAAAAATTTGTGTTATTTTCAAGTATGAATTCCGTCGTGGTACCAATGCAGCACACACAGCTCGAAACATCAACAAAGTGTTTGCAAAGGATGTGGCTAATGAATGCACAGTACCTGGAGGGTTTCAGAAGTTCCATTCTGGTGATTTTAATCTTGAAAATGAGCCTGTGGGTGACCAGAGTCCAAAGAGGATAATGATGAGCTGAAAGCTTTAGTGGAAGCTAGTTCATCTTAACCTCCTTGTGAATTAGCAGCAAGGTTTGACATTACCATTCCAACAATACTGGACCATTTGAAACAAATAGGCAAGGTAAAGAAGCTGGATAGATGGGTACCATGTGAATTAAATGAACGTCAGAAGAGAAATTGTCTCAAAGCTTGCCTTTCTTTGGTGTCACGGCATAAAGATGAACAATTTCTACACCATATTGTTGCATGTGATGAAAAATGGATTCTCTTTGACAATCACAAGTGTTAGGCACAATGTTTGGATGAAGATGAAGTGCCAAAACACAGTCCCAAACTGAATATTCATCAATAAAAGCTAATGGTGTCTGGTGGTTCAGTGCTGTTATTATCCACTACAGATTCATGAAATCTGGTCAGTCGATTACAACACATGTCTACTGCAACCAACTGGACAAACTGATGAGGATGCTTGTGATTAAGCAGCCCAGATTGGTCAATAGAGACAGGCCAATCCTCTTGCAAGACAATACTTGTCCACATGTTGCACAAACAACACTGCTCAAACTACAGAGTGTGGACTTGGAAACTCTCTGTCATCCACCGTATTCACCAGAACTTGCAACAACTGACTACCTCTTCTTCCAGGCTTTGAACCACTTCTTGCAAGGAAAAATATTCAATTCTCAACAAGCTGTGGAAAATGCCTTTCACAATCTCATCACTGCTGGCTCTCCAGTTTTCTTCACTGCTGGCATAGAGGAGCTATTGTTAAGATGGCAAAACTGTGTTGATAGTTTAGGCATCTACTTTGATTAATTATACTGCTTCTTGTTTGAGATATAATAAACTAAACTTTTGATTTGAAATCAGACTTTTCATATTTAGTGACCTAATAAATTATTTTAGCTGGGTGTTAAGCCTCAAAGAGCAAAACACATGTTTTTTTTCCTCATTCTCAAGAATACTTCCAATATATTACTTCAAGATAAATAGTCTGTAAAATACAGAATATACAATATGACTGTGCCTTTCTATGATATGATATTCCTATTATTTTCTTAAACAAATACAAAAAGAAGAAGTATGGAAGCAGAAGCTATTTTGGAAGTCACCAGATTTTTAACACATCTCATGTTTTTTTTGTTTTTTTTTTTTCTGAGACAGAGTCTCACTCTGTCACCCAGGCTGGAGTGCAGTGGTATGATCATAGCTCACTGTAACCTCAAACTCCTGGGCTTGAACAATCCTCCTGGGTCTCTGGGACTACAGGTGAGTGCCACACCTTGATAATTTTTATTTTTACTTTTTTTGTGGATATGGGGATCTCCTTGTGTTGCTGAAGCTGGTCTTGAACTCTTGGCCTCAAGAGATCCTCCTGCCTCAGCCTCCCAAAGCACTAGGATTATAGGTGTGAGCTACCACACCCAGCATGGGGTCTTATAGATTTATCACCAGAGTAGAATTCTAGTTATTCTAACTTATTGTCTGTTGCCTTGAAAATGGCATATGCAACTCTGCACCAGAAATGAAAGTTATGTTCATTTCAAGCATTTTTCCCACCTGCTCATCACAAATACATTCACTGAAAGTAATTTCTATTTTCAGCATATATTTTGGTATTATATAAATATAATCACTCCCCAGACCTTTAAAAAGGTCATCCTCCAACTTTCCAATGTATCTATGATTTGCAAACATATATTTTTTCACTCATATTTACAAATACTGTTTTGAAAATCTTTTCACTGGATTTAATGATAGATTAACAATGCGAAAAGGGTAACAAATAAGGAATAACGAACTGGAGACTATGAAGGCATTGCATTCAAGAAAATCATTTTAATGAGAAGTGGAGAAATATCTTCCTTATGCCATTCTGAAGAGGTTTAAAATGCTGAACTGTTTTTACCGTCCAGCCTCCTCCATGGAAACAGCCTTTAGGGTATGGCAGAATGCATCATAATTCCCCTTGAGTTTATGAGGCACATTTAGGAAAAAAAAATAGTTTTGTTCCAAAAACTATTACTACAGTGGGTTACTTCTGATACCCATGGATAAAAAATCCTCAATGACTATTTTTCTCTTTAATCATGGAGTTTACATTGATTGAGAAAGAAAAGTATAAAATGTTTGACAGAAGGTTTAAACTGAGACAGCATATTATGATAAGTTTACTTGTAATTTTGAAGAACAAAGACAAAATTAGTGGCATCAATTAAAAATGAAGAAATAATTTCTAAATAGAATTAATCAGTTAAAATTAATAATCCCCCTAAGCTATTGTTGATCACTTACTAGGTACAAGGCACTTTAATAACAACTTAGTATCTGGAATGATGCTAAGAGGGATTAAAAAAAATGACCCTACCATCATGGAACTTACAATCTAATAGAAAACACAGGAAATATATAAACATAATAATATTAAGTAGAAAACCTGTATAAAAATGCCATAGGTTAAACGGAGTGATGGAACATTTTTAAATCAAAGAGTCTCAGACATTTTACAAGTATATTGTGTTTGAGCTGACCCCCGAAGCATGGGAAAGATTTAAACAGGGGATTTGCATGAGGCAATGTGGGAAGAGGTGGTATTAAGTGTTGAGAACTCTCTCATACAGTCTATAGCATATCCAGAATGCTTGAAGGATTGTACAAACAGATGAAGCAAATGAGGTTGGGGCCAATTATTGAGTGGCCTGTATATGCACCAAACACTCTATAAAAAAGATAGTGTTATTCAGGGGATGATAGCAAAAGTGCAGGCATCATCCCCACCACTTTTAAATCCCACTTATTTACTATGCGACCTAGGTTAATTTACATAGGCTCTATAAACCACAGTTTCACCACTTAAAAAATCAAGATGAAAATACACCTTTTTATTGTGAGGCTTGGGACCATATACTTAGTATTATAACATAAATAAGATATATTGTTTAGCTTGCAGGAAAAAATTTATGTTTCAGTGGAAAATTTTCCATTTTCTAGACTCTGGAGGACACCCCTTCAGGCTATCTGATTCTGATTCTGTGGCAGATAATTTTAAACTTCACAAATTATTTATAACTGATAGCAATGTAAAATAATTCTTCTCTATGACATGCAAATTTAGTCCTGTTAGGTAGAGATTGAACAAATGTCCCTCTCCCACAGTGGAAGAAGCAAGTTTTGCTTCCATTTGTTCATTCATTTCAACTTTCATGACTTTTTTTGGAACCAATTGTTATATCTGCCTAGTTCTCTCATTGATTGAATTGAATAAAATCTTTAACATATTTATTTTATAGCTATATGAGAGTTATTTCATCTTTCTAAGACCTAATTCTTTTTACTAAATTATTTTGCTAAGATTTATCCATATCATGTGTAGCTATGGTTGAGTCATACTGATTTTGTATACATTTCAGTGTATTTATCCATATTAAAAAAATTTAAGAACGTGTGCTGCATTGACTGGATTTATTACAAACACAAAATAAATGTATTTGAAAAAAATTTGCCTAGGGCTTTGTTAACTGAAAAAAAAATAATGAGGTTTATACTTTGGAAAAAGGAAAGCTTTATTTCTCATGAAGTGTAGCAACTTGTTGGGTGGCCATTTCAACAGGTTAGGAAGCTAAGCCCCAGTCAGAAGCCAGGCACACGTAATTCAAAGAAGAGACAAAAGAACAGGATTTTATACTTGGGGGTGGAGGGTCGGGGGTTGTCAAATATCCATATTCAAGCTATAGGAGTAGTCATGAATATTTATGAAAGGAAATCATATGCATGTAATTGCGCTTTACCTCTCCATCCCTTCATGGCTGAGAATGCAGTTTTAAGGTGTTTCTGGGGTCCCCTTGGCTGAGGGGTCCATTCAGTTAGCAGAGGGCTTGGGATTTTGTTTGTAGTTCACAACTTTGTAACTTATCACACTTCTCCTATTCATTATTGCTTTCCCAAAACCTTCTTCAATGCCCCTTTCACCTCCTTATTCCTTAAAGTATAGATGAGTGGATTCAACATGGGTGTCACTAGGTTGTAGAAGAGGGTGAGAAACTTGCCTTTGTCTTGGGAAGAACTGTTCCCTGCCTGCATATACATATAGATGATGATCCCATAAAACAGAGAGACCACTGTGAGGTGGGAGGCACAGGTATTAAAGGCCTTCCATTGCCTGGCAGCTGGCTTGATTCTCAGCACGGCTACAGTGATGTAGCTGTAGGAGACAAGAATAAGAGTGTGGGGCAGCAGGACAATGAGGATGGCAAAGGCAAAGGCTAGCATTTCCACTGTGCGAGCATCCACACAAGCCATCTTGATCAGTGCTGGCCTTTCACAGATGAAATGGTTAATTCTGCGCGCGACCACATCTGGAGAGGGTCATTGTTAGTGGGGACATGATAATGGCATTGACCAGTCCACTCCCCCAGGCCAAAGCCACTAGTCGTAAACACAGCTGGGGGTGCATAATGACCATACAGTGCAAAGGTTTACAGACTGCAGCATAACAGTCATATGCCATGACAGCCAGAAGGATGCACTCGATTCCCCCAACAGAAAGGAAAGAGAAAATTTGGACAATGCAGCCAATATAGCTGATAGTCTTATCAGGGCCCCAGAGGTTTACCAGCGTCTGTGGGATGCAACTAGTACTGAAGCAGAGATCAAGAAAGGAAAGATTTGCCAGAAAGAAGTGCATTGGGGTATGAAGCCAAGGGTCTAATATACATAGAAGAATTATAGTTGAATTTCCCAGAACAGCCATTGAATGAATACAGAGTAAAATTTACTATGAAGAGCACTATCTCCAGCTTGGGACGATCACAGAAACCCACCAAGATAAAGCCATAGTCTAAGCTGTCACTGGATTTTTCCATTGCCTTCCTTTCACATCATCTGTATAGCTGGCAAGGACAAAATGAAGAATATTTAATATATATTTTATGAATATCATTGAGTATGAGGATTTGGGGGGAACACATAGCTATCAAGTCTAACAACCCATCCAATAATAGCATATCTTCTGCCCAGCTATATAAGCAGTTCATCATTTGTTCAAACACATAAGGCAAAGTATTTCATTATTGGAAAACTACCACTTACAATCATCACCTTTTTATTAAGTAGACATTTTTTCCATGTGATTCATAAAAGAAAGTATTTTAACTTTACTGAATATACATCACATCTAATACTTCTTTCTGTAACATCCATTAACATATTTAGAGGCAGTTACCACATCTCAGCTATTAATAAATTTATTTCAGGCCAAGACCATTCATATTCCTTCAACTCTTCTTCATATAAGAAGGTTATCAGGTGTATTATTACCCTAGTAACTGTCTTCCACATGCCCTCAATGTTAACAATGACTTTCTGAAAATGTGACAGCCAGGATTGAGCTGATTACCTGAGTTTTTGAAAAACACAAGGTACAAAGAAACTACTGCCTACCGTGAGCTGGACTATTCTAATCTTATTGATGTGGCATAAGTGTGTATTCACTTTACAGTGTCAATGTCACCTTTTTACTTAGATTATAATTGTATATACTAAACATCCCAGTTCTTTATTTTCACAAAATACTATCAACTCGTATCTCTACCATTCATTTCATTGTAAGTAATGAAATTTTGCAACCTGGATTGCCAAGGTCAGGGAGGATATTCTGTCCACTAATAAAGTGGCAACTTTAGATACATTTTATCTTGTTAACCTTTTACAAACGTCAAGACGATGTGATTGGCTTGCAGAAGAGAGGCACATGGCAATAGGGATGAATGGAGTCAAAGGGAAAGAGAATGTGGTAAATAAAGAGTAATTTAAGAAAGAGTAATTTTAAAAAGTAAATTAAAAAAGATTGACCCCAATATGGCTAAGAAGAAGAAAGAGAGAGAGATTCATAAAAGATACACTCATAATTGGATTAAAAGATGCTTGGATAATAAAGAAATATCAGATAAAGGGAGACAAGTGTAAAAGTAGCAGAACAGCTGGTACAGAAGGAAATATATCTTACACCCTTAGTCATGTTGATTCTTTGATAACTTAAGCATAAATAAGAAGACTAACATTATCAAATGATATTACAAAATATCTAGATTGCTGTGTGAATTAAGGGCTGTTCCTAATAATAATATATTCAATTAGTTATCTGAGAAAAAAAGACAGAGTAGGACTTAAACTTTTATTGCAGATATTTTGATTTTCAAATGAAAAACTTGTCTTTGGTGAAACTTTTTTGACAATGAAATTCTTATAGTAAATTTATTTTCCATAGCCAAATATAGTACACCAAAGCAAAAGAAAATTTTCCTCATTTTCTCTAGTCTTTTGGGTTTACCTGGCTTTAACTTTTCCAAAGGATATAGGAAGAAAATATATTGATGTTTTTCCTCTGGTTTTGTTTGTTATCTGGCATTTTGTGGAAGATTGGGAAGTTAATAGAAATAGAAAGTAACAGTAAGGTTATGAGACTAATGCACCAGAAATTATATAGAAGTAGTTACAAAGATCTCAACTTGTCAAGAAATAGATTGTCAATCAAGCCCCGAACTCTCTTTTATGTATTAAATTCCAGTTTCCAGTTTCCTTTTGAAGATAAAAGAGAAAGAACTGATGCCTTTTCTTTATAATTTGATTAAAATTACAGAGTAATAGTATAGCATGACTTCAGAGAAAAGGTAAAATGTAGTAATTACCACAGGGTAATTAAATTATATGGAAAAAAGGCAATTATATTAGAAAATAGCATTAGCATCCTTCCTCTGTCTACCTGCCATTTGGGCCAACTACTTAGCCTTCTGGAGGCTTTCTGGAGCTGTCAATCAAAGCTCCAAGGAAAGGACTTCCTGCTCACCCCAGAAAATAATCAATGCAGATTTGGAAGCTCTTATAGACCCTGACAGAAAAAACAGAAGACTAATTTCTTAGCATCGAAGATGGTGCCTGGAAGTTGGCATAACATGTTTTCTTGTTGAAATCATGGGGATTGCATACTCTTTTGGGTAACTAGCTGGTGTTGCAGAAGAGAATAGAAGAGTAAATCCTTAGGGGAAATCATGGAATAACAACCGATGATTGGGAAACAAAACTGAGATTCTCTTTTTGGTTTTTGTCTGGAGCCATAGCTATTCATATCCTCGAAATTTATTCCTATGGTAAAGTATTCTTGGTGTTTGGTGGGACAAAAAGGTCAAGTTTGGCAACATAGCACAAATATAAACAGCTTTTGAACACTTCTTTATCCTTGAATTGAATTGATATTTAGTTTTCTTAGGAAAGAATTTTAATTAATTTATTTATATTTTAATACAATTTTCAAGTAGAAAAATCCAAAAGATTATGTTATTTTTGTCTTTGCTGCTTGATTTGTAACTTTTATTTTCAGCTTGGATTGTAAAGTTACGAGAATGTAGTAAATGCAAAATAAATACATGAAATTTGCTTGATGTTCTTTAAATTATTTTCAAATAAAAAACTGAAACTACATTGATTACCCTTTGGAGAAAGTAAAATTGGCCCCAATGAACCTTCAAAATGATAACATTGTCTCTAACCAGTGAAATTAAGAACTAGAGAGACTCCATTGAGTGGTATATAGACAAAGAGTAAACATTAAGCATGCCGATGTGAGACATTAAAGCTTACATGTTTTCCTCAAACTGATGCTATTTGAAACTCATGACTACCTCTAAAAAATCTCATTTCAGAAGCATAACATATACATAAGTTATCCAGATTTCAAATTGTATCATTTTATAATATAATTATTAAAAAAATGAAGTAACAAAATGTATAAGTAGTATGGCCAATGAACAAATTGCAACGGCTCAATAAGTTTCCAGATAAATCCTGCTAATAGTTTTTGAAAACAGAGAAAAATATTTATAACACATATGGAGAAGACAGCAAATATTTTTAGTGTTCAAAGAGTTTTTCCAACAAATAAACTTTTTCAAATTAATAAGGATGGTACTTATCTGTACAACACAAATGGGCAAAGGATAATAAGACAAATTTACTGAAATAGTAATGCATATGGTTGTAACACATATAATATTTTTTCAGCCTCACATATAATTAAATAAATACAAATTAATACAACAGTGAGTAATTATTTTTGTCATATCATATTGCAAATACTTTTCAGTTGGGTAATATTCAGCCTGTGAAGATATAAGAGAATTGCACTCTTATTCACTGTAAGAACGTAAATCAGTTAAATTTTTAGAGAATAGTTTTACCAACTTTTTTGAAATTTGGTAAATGCACAAGTCTTTGATCCATTAATTCTGCTCTCAGGGATTTATTATTAGGAATCTTTGCATAAGTGCATAAAGATATACACACAGCACAGTTACACTGTGGATAAAAAAAAGGAAATAGACTAATGGTTAAGTGAGTATTTACGCAGTCATAAATAAATAAAGTCACAAAAAAAGAATGTGGTATATGTGTGTATGTTGACATGGAAGCAAAAAAAATATATTAAATATATTTGAGCATATTATATACTGAATACTTCAAATATATTTATTAAATATATTAAGATTATATTAAATATAAATTATGTAAATACTATATTAAAATTAAAATTAGTAAAATTTAAATAAATTTTATATTAAATATAAGATATATTTAACTTTCGAAACACAATATTTCAAAATTTCAGATATGATGCATCCTCGTTTCTAAAATACTAGATTTATATAAATATGCAAAGATAACTGGAGTTTGAAGGAAGTGGATTTTCAATTTTCGCTTTTTATTCTTCCAAAAATTTTAGCAATCTTTTTATAAAATTTTAGTTTTTATAAATTGACACATAATAATTGTACATATTTATGGGGTATGGTATGATATTTCAGTACATGTATGTATTGTATAATAATCAGGGTAATTAGCAAATCCATCACTTCATACATTTATCATTTTTTGTGGTAAGAACATTCAAAAACCTTTCTTCTAGCTATTTTGAAATATATAATAAAATATTGTTAACCATAGTCACCCTACTGTGTGATAGAACACCAGAAATTATTCCTCTTATCTTACTATAACTTTATACCATTGACCAATCTCTCCCCATCTTCCCCCTACCCCAGCCTCTGGTAACCACTATTCTATTCTCAACTTCTATGAGATCAGCTTCTTTAGATTCCACATATGAGTGAGAACGTGTGGTATTGGTCTTTCTATGCCTGGCTTATTTCACTTAATGTAATGTCCTCCAGGTTCATCTGTTGCCAGAAATGATAGGATTTTATTCTTTATTTATGACTAAATATTATTCCTTTGTGTATATATACTATATTTTCCTTATCCATTCATCTTTTGATGGACACTTAGCTTGATTCCACATCTTGGCTATTGTGAATGGTGCTGCAATAAACATGGGAATGCAGATATCTTTTCAACACACTGAGTTTATTTCCTCTGGATATGTACTGAATATAGAATTGCTGGATCATATGGTAGTTCTATTTTTAATTTTTGGGGGGAACCTCCATGCTGTTTTCCATAATGGCTGTACTAATTTACATTCTCACCAAAAGTATATGAGTTTTCCTCTTTCTCCACATCCACGTTAGCATTTGTAATTTTCTGTTTTTGTTAATAACCACTCTAATTGGGGTGAGGTGATATCCCATTGTGGTACTGATTTTCATTTCCCTGATAATTAGTGATATTGTGCATTTTGTCATACACTTGGCCATGTGTGTATCTTCTTTTGAGAAATATAATATCTATTTGTGTCTTTTGCCTATTTTTAAGTCAGATTACTTTGTTTTTTGCTATTGTGCTGAGTTCCTATATGTTCTGGATATTACCCCCTTATTGGATGTATAGTCTGCAAATATTTTCTCCCATTCTATAGTTTGTCTCTTCACCCTGTTGATTCTTTCCTTCACTGTGCATAAGCTTTTTAGTTTGATGTAATCTCATTTGTCTACTTTTGTTTTTGTTGTCTGTGCTTTTGAGGTCCTATCCAAAAAATCCTTGCTCATGCCAATGTCATGAAGTGCTTCTCCTATGTTTTCTTCTAGTAGATTTATCATTTCAAGTCTTACATTGAAGAGTTTGGTCCATTTTGAGTTGATTTTTGTATATTGTGAAAGATAGGAGTCTAATTTCGTTCTTCTGCTTGTGGATATCCAGTTTACCCAGCATTGTCTATTGAAGATACTGTTCTTTCCCCAATGTGTGTTTTGGCACCCTTTTCAAAAATAAGTTAGCTGTAAGTGTATGGAATTATTTCTGGGTTCTTTATTCTTTTTCCTTGGTCTATATGTCTGTTTTTATGCCAGTACCATGCTGTTTTGGTTACTATAGCTTTGTAGTATATGTTGAAGTCAAGTAGTATTTTGCTCAAAGTTGCTTTGGCTATTTAGGGTCTTTTGTGGTTCCATAAAAATTTTGGGATTTTTTTTTCTATGTGAAGAATGTCATTGGTCTTTTGATAAGGATTGCATTGAATCTGTAGATTGATTTGTATAGTATGGACATTTTAACAATGTTAATTCATTCAATCCATTAACATGAGTATCTTTCCATTCATTTGTGTCCTCTTCAATTTTTTTCATCAATGTTTTATAGTTTTTATTGCAGAGATCTTTAACCTCCTCTAACCTCCTAGATTAAATTTATTTCTAGGTATCTTTATTTATTTATTTGGTAGCTATTGTAAATGGGATTGCTTTCTTGATTTCTTTTTCAGATAGTTCGCTATTGGCATGTAGAAACACTATTGATTTTTGTATGTTGATTTTGTATCCTGCAACCTTACTCAATTTGTTTATTAGTTCTCACAGGTTTCTTTTCTTTTTTTTTTTTTTCTTGATGGACTCCATAGGGTTTTCTACATATAAGATTATGTCATCTGCAAACAGGGACAATATGACTTTCCCCTTTCCAATTTGGATGTCTTTTATTGTTTTCTCTTGCCTAATTGCTCTGGCTAGGACTTTCAGTACTATGTTGAATGAAAGTGCTGAAAATGGGCATCATTTTCTTTTTCCAGATGTTACAGAAAAAGCTTTTACCTTTTTCCTGTTCAGCGTGACGTTACTATGGGTTTGTCCTATATGACATTTATTGTGTTTCGGTATGTTTCTTCCATACCTAATTTGTTGAGAGTTTTTATTGTAAAGCGATGCTGAATTTTATCAAATGCATTTTCTTCATCATATGGTTTTTGTTCTTAATTCTTTTAATGTGATATATCATGTTTATTGATTTGTGTATGTTGAACTATCCTTTCATCCTTAAGATGAATCCCACTTGATCATGGTAAATGATCTTTTAAATGTGCTGTTAAATTTGGTGCTAGTATTTTGTTTATAATTTTTGTATCTATGTTCATCAGTGACACTGGCCTGTAATTTTCTTTTTCTGCTGTGGCCTTGTATGGTTTTGGTATCAGGGTAATGTTTGCCTCATAGAATGAATTTGGAAGTATTTCTTCTTCTTCAATTTCTAAGATACTATGGTTTACATAAATATAGAAAGATAACTGGAGTTTGAAGGAAATGGATTTTTAATTTTCTCCTTTCATTATTCCAAAATTTAAAAAGTTAACATATAACTATATAAAAATGTAGTATATAACCATGACTATATATTCCTTTAACATTTAAAAGAGTTAAATACAATTTTGAAAGTAAATAAAAATAATTTAGCTTGAATTTAATGTTTAAGTTTGGCCCCAGAACACTCTAAACCTCACAGAGAACACATATCTTTGTATCTTATTTCTAAAGTGTAGAAATTACTTTAATCAGTTATAGGCATGTTTTATAACACCCACAATTCTATGACACAGGATCACACCAATACTTAACCTTCCTACTGTCTAGTTTTCTGATCCACATTAATGCAGCCACATAACTAAATTCATCATTGCATTATTTCCTCAAACACCCAGCAATTTAGTAGGAAATAATAAATGTTGTTTTTTTCACAGATTGACATTTAGGTAGCAAAAAAAAAAAAAAAGGATTTTATGTCACTTATTTTTTCCTGTTTTTGCTGTCTTCTAAGTGTAAAGAACATATACTCAGACTATTACTTCATTGAACAATTGACTTATTTCCTCTGATAGGTAAGTTCAAAAGGAGTTGAGAAAGAAAAGATAGAATTATAGATTGAGAAAACAAGAATAAGAAATGCTTAGATTTATTTATAAAAATAGTTTTTATTAGGCCATTTCTGCTGTCTGGTAAAATTCAAATATGGCTACATTTACTCATGAGATTCCCTCTGGATAACTTTGGAGAATCTTAAGGGATTCTGAGTGATGAGGTCAATGGGTAATATTTAAAATTAGAGCAAACGGGAAAGTGATTTCTAACTTCTGCAATTCTTTATAAAAGTTGGGAGGAAGAACAAGACCCTAGAGATCTCATTATTATAATTATTAGCATGGAGCTACTGATAACAAGGATCTTGTTTTCTCTATGTCCATAGGGATCTGGCTCTTAGAAGAGTAGAACTGATTAACACGTTCTCCCCATGCTGCATGTAGCTATTAAAAAGTTTCAAATGAGTTTTGTTATGGTTCACAAAATGGAACAATCTCTAGCGTTATCTGTCTTAGAGGAGAAACAGTCAATTAAGGACTGATTACAGTGGAGAGCTAAAGCAAGTCAGCTCTTGTTACTGTTGTCATCCCTTTGCTATACAGTTGCCTCTCGGAGCTACTCAGCAGCCCTGGGAACTTACCCAACAATATCATTCACATCATCAAATCTTAAATTTTTCCAATGTAACTGAAATAATCACCCACTCACTTCCAGATGGAATTTTGTTGAGAAGGGATTTAGTAAGAGTACCTAGGAGAGCTGTTCTCTGTCAGTGATTTTTTGTTCTATACTCATCCTTCAGGAATAAATCCCATAAAACCTTTTAATGCAGAATTACTCTGCGAATGCAATAAATTTCTATTCATCAAACATATTTTCAGGCTGTGAAAGACATTTGGGCTATAAATAAACATCATGTATCTGCCCTCAAGGATCTTACAGTCCAGAGGAAGGTAAGAATGAGGAAGTTATGACATTGTGTCAAAATTACTGTAGTATCCAAGAAAAGATAAACACATTATTGATTCTATTGTGTTTGTTAACTGCTCACTATTTTTCTACTCTCTAATACTTTCACTTAAGTATTTCGTGTACTGCTGTATTCCCAATGCTTGGCAAAGTGTTAGCACATAGCAGTTACTCAATAAATATTTGTTGATGCATTAGTTAAACTATAGAGTAATAGTAAGTATAACATATGTTGAAGATTTACTACTTTTACAATGAGTATTTTGCAAAAGAAAAAATAGGCATAGGTAATTTTTGATGGAGTAGAGTCTAAGGGCAAATGAGTGCAGTCCTGACCTTTGTATTGACAATAAAATGGTAACTATCTATACCTTATTCTTCTTCATTCATCTCCACAAACCAGAAGTAAGTATTGCTTAGTTTATTGACCACTGTGTACATGTGGTTTAATAGTAAATAAAAAGAATTAATATAAATTAATGGAAACAGGTGTATATATAGTAAAATTAAAGATTCATGTATACTGTGTCCCAGAAATTCCATACTTGTAGAAAAGCATATACCCAAGAGATAGATACAAGAATGTTTGTAACAGCTTTATTTGTAAAGAAATCACCTAAATGAATATGAATTGTAAACCTGATCAATACTGATTATACTGTGGGATCAATTCATATAAAGGAATATACTACAGTACTGAAGATAAAAATAGATGAATCTTATACAGCATGAAATAACAATATATGGAAAGTGAAGACAGTTTTGTATTGACTGGAGTGATTGTTCAGGGAGTTATAAACCAACCATGTTAACAGTTCAAACATTACAATAGTTCAATAGAGGTTTTGGGGCAGGGGCAAATCACTGCTGTGGTTTCAGCCATAAACAGACTTGCATTTTAATATAAGTGTATTTACTGGACTGTGGAAATAACTTTGAGGGGACCAAGGCCAAGAGAGAAATTGGGACATTTTTATCATAACGCAGATGAGTTTAGAAGTGGAAGGTAACAACGAATTCAAGAAATAAAGAGATATTGAGGAGGAAAAACTAACGAGATTATTTATTGCATGCAAACAATGAAGAAAAGGACAGACTCATGGGTGATGCTTGAACTTATAATGTGGGCAACTGGATCCTTTCCATAATCTTAATTTTGAGCATCTCTTTCTCAAGCAACACTTATTTTTTTAGTGACTTCCTCTTGACCTTTGACTCTAATTATTCTTCAACTCTTCTAGTCCTCTGAGTTGAGCACTTTTTTTCTTACTTGCCTCCTTCCTAAACTTCTCTTACTTTCCTTAGCCAAAATTTGCAATATCACAACTTTGAGTAAGTCCAACTCTCTACCAACCCCATGCTTGTCCTAATGCAAGACTAGAGAAAACTATACAACCCTTTTGAATGGTCTCATTTCAAATCCACAACCATATATGTAACTCAAGTAAACCCTCAATGTGGCTAAGCAGTAGTATGCTTCCCTAGTCCTTTTACTTGACTCTCACAGATAACTATTTTACACTTTCTCTTCCTTCCTCAAATCACCAGCACCTCTTCTCACTCACTCACTGTCTCTCTCATGTGATTAAATTTGTTATTAAATTTACTGATAAAATTGAGGCAATCAGAAAAGAACTCTACAGACTCCCACTTCTACCTCTACCACCTACCAGCATCATCACCCATATACTCTGCCTTCCTGCCTGTTACCACACATGAATCACTCATGCTCCTAAAAGAGGCCAGTCTCTCCACTTGTTCACTACATTAATATCTCATTCTACCCCACATACATATGGGAATAACTCCAGAAATGGTACCATCTTTCTGCTACATCATCAAGTTTTCACTTTTGACTAGATCATTCTCAGGAAGAAACAAATACACCATTAACTCTAACACCTTCGAAAAAATTTTTTTCTGATCCCATTTTCCCCACCAGGTGCATTTCTAATAATTAATTCTTCTTCACAGAAAAGTTTCGCAGAAATAAATTCTATTTCTCCCATTATCTTTTACATTTTTTCTAGTCTGGCATTTGGTCCCACCAATACACACAAACAACTTTTGTCAATTTTTCAATTCTTATCTAACTTGACCAACCAAAAACATTTAACCCAATTAGCCACACTCTCCTTCTTATTAGACTTTCTCCACTTGAATATTTCCATTGATGAATATTGGGTGTCTCTGTGTGTGTATGTGGAGGGGCTGTCTTTCAGTTCATAAGTTTCTAGATCATGAGGATTCCCAAGAGACTAATGCATATTGCCTGAAGTTTTTAGACTTTCAGCTAAATGCCAAAAGCAATTGGGACTGAGGAGATATTGTCTTCTTAGAGGAGTTGAGCATATTTTTGCATGTGTGCAGGAAGAAATATAAACCAGTATTGGGTTACTGTAAAAATGAGCTGATGAACTGCAGCCATTTTAAGCACTGTCTCATATATTCCAGTTCTCATACTATCTGTGCATATGCTAGGATTACATTTACCTGTCCGCCTTAAATATGACCTTGCAACTTGATTTTTATCAAAGAAATGTGAGAAGTATCATTTGTCATTTCCAGGTAGGAGCTTTCAAACCCAGGGAACAGGTTCCCACTGCTGTGGTGATCATGAAGGCACAAGTTAACATGAAATCTCTGCTGTGTTTTGTCTCTGAGTGACTTTGACAAATGGAGCTCCCATAAGGACCCCCACTGCAGACAAAGTACTGGAGAGAAATAATGTTTGTTTTGTTAAACCACTGAGGTTTTGAGTTTTTTGTTATTAAAACATAGACCATCTTGACCAGAACACACTCCCTCACTCTCATCCTGGCCTTATTCTTGTTCCCCAAAGAGCTAGTGATGTGTGAACCTTAGGACTTGCTCTACCTGCCTTTACATTCTTGCCTTATATGCTCTTGGATGCCTTATATAATTCCTTCAGACCTTTGCTCAAATCTCACATTGTGAATGAAACTTACCCTGAATATGATATTTAGTATTGAAACTTCCCCCTCAGCACTCCCAAATTCTCTTAAACGTACTTAAAATTTTTTACATATAATTATCACCTTCTTTATATATATTTTAAGTTATTTATTATACTTCATATTTATTGTACTTATCTTCTGGTGGAATGTAAGCTTTGTGAGGGCAGATATTTTTGTCTATTCTGTTTACTAATGTATCTTAAATTCCGGAACAGTCTATGGCATTCAGTAGATGCCCAATAAATATTTGCTAGATAAATTGAAAAAAAAAAAAAAACAAGCACGTAGGGGTGTGCAAATTAACTCATAAACATTATTCCAGTGTAAACTAAGTATTAACAGAATTCGAGATTATGAAGTTAATGGAAAGGCTAAAGAATAGAGTAAGGCCACCAGACTAGCCCAGGTTTCTCTCCCAGAAAGCGAAGGGGCGGAGCCTGCGGTACGCGCCCGCCCCCTCTTGTGACGTAAGCGGGGGCGGAGCTTGCTCCTTGCACTACTTCTGGATCAGGCTGCTGTTGCTGCCCTGGCTGGGCTGTCCACAGTGAAGCGGTGGGCAACTGGGCGGGGGCTGTGGCTGTGCCACCTGCCATTGACTTCCCCATTGAGGGCCAGGGCCCTAAGTGTGACAATGGGTGACTAGGCCAGGGATCTGGGTATTGGGACAACTTGTGTGCCAAGAAAAGGGTGTTGGAGGTGTGTCCAGCTCACCTCCGTTAGCCATTGAAAATAAAAGCTACAACCAACTGAAGATTCTCTCCTTAAAAGCTGGAGGATAAGGGATGAAAAGGAAAGACGCTCTCGCCAGGCTCCGAGTTCCTCTGTTCTAAAAGATAACAATCTCCGCACCTCAGCTAGAATGACGTCTGCCAGGAACCAAGACTGAAGGATCAGAACTAACCAAGGAAGGTAATGTTGTTAGGTAACAGTTACTGAGAACTTGCCATAAAGACTAATCCTCACTACAATCCTTTAAATTGGATTAGAATGTTGTAGGTTATTAAATATGAAACGTCTGATTTAGAATCAAAGTGTAATTTATTATATCTCAAACAGGAAGCAGTACAATTAATCAAAGTATGTGCCTAAGCTATCAACACAGTTTTGCCATCTTAAGGTAGCTTGTGTATGCCAGCAGCCAAGAACCCTGGAGAGCCAGTGGCAATGAAATCGTGAAAGGCGTTTTCCACAGCTTGTTGGGAATTACATATTTTTCCTTGCAAGAAGTGATCCAAAGCCTGGAAGAAGTGGTAGTGAGTTGCTGCAAGGTCTGGTGAATATGGTCGATGACAGAGTTTCCAAGTCCAGCAGCTGTAGTTTGAGCAGCATTGTTCATGCAACACCTGGTCACAGGTTGTCTTGCAAGAGGATTGGCCTGCCTCTACTGTTCACTCTGGGCTACTTAATCACAAGCATCCTCATCATTTCGTCCAATTGGTTGCAGCAGACATTCACTGTAATCAACCAACCAGGTTTCATGAAGCTGTAGTGGATATCAGCACTGGACCACCAGACACCATTAGCTTTTTTTGATGAATATTTGGTTTTGGACTGTGTTTCAACACTTCGTCTTTACCCAACCATTGTGCTGAACGCTTGCAATTATCAAAAAGAATCCATTTTTCATCACATGTAACAATATAGTATAGAAATGGTTCGCATTTATGTTGTGACAGCACAGAAAGGCAAGCTTTGAGACAATTTCTCTTCTGAAGCTCGTTTAATTCATGTAGTACCCTTCTATCCATCTTCTTTACCTTGCCGATTTGAAATGGTCCAATATTGTTGGAATGGTAATGTCAAACTTTGCTGCTAATTCACAAGTAGATTGAGATGGATTTGCTTCCACTAAAGCTTTCAGCTCATCATTATCCACCTTGGTTTCGGGTCATCCACAGGCTCATTTTCAAGATTGAAATCACTAGAACGGAACTTTGCAAACCCTCAAGGTACTGTGCATTCATTAACCACATCCTTCCCAAACACTTCGTTGATGTTTCGAGCTGTCTGTGCTGCATTGGTTCAATGACAGAACTCATACTTGAAAATAACACAAATTTTTGACTTATCCATGGTTTCACAAAAATTGCTCTAAAATTTTTTTTGAAAGATAATCACAAGCTAAACCACGCATTTGGAAGACTGAGGTAAGAAAAGAGTAGGAAAATGCAAACTTAGTTTACAGTTTTTGATTAGACCTAAGCCCTGAAATTACATTCCTTTTCAAAAAGGACATAAGCTCAAGTAATATCATTGGAATATTGATCTACTGCTCAGGTAAACTGGGAAGAGTAATAGGTATTGAGATAGTTTTAATCATAAGAAAATGGTTGGTTCTATTCCAGCTAATAGACCAAGCACACTGTCTTTCAGCTCTCATGCCATATTTCTAGTAATGAGAACAAAAAGAAAACTGTTCTTTTAAAAAACGACATGAATTTATATGAATTCAAGAAAGACATGTAGTATCAAGTGGCAAGGGCCCAAAGAATGAATGCTGATAATAATAATTAAATCATTTTCCACTCGCATATGCATAAACATGCACCCTATGTGTATATGTATAAAGGTATGTATATAATATGTATACAAACACAAGCGTACCTCTACTCACTGACACTTAAGATTATTGTTAAGCAAATAATCATGTCCTTCCTCCTCCTAATGTGGGTAGACTTTCCATTCCATTGATGTTAGGCCTGACCACATGAGTTGCTTTGATCAGCAAAATGCTTGCAGACATAACATAAACAGAGATCTTGTGTGGCTTGGCTTTTTTTAGTCTTCTAGTTATCTGCAATAAGAAGAATAATTTTCCATTTCCATGAATATGAAAAAATAATTTTAAGCTACTGAGTTCTTGGGTGTTTTGTTACACATTTTTACTCTGTCAACAGCTGACAAATACAGAAATCATGATGAAATTTCAAAATGTTAAGAATAAACAGAAAACCTTTAAACATTCAAAAATTAAAAGATTACAGAAAACACTATACATATTGAAAAATTAAATAAACTGACGGTGGATTATGGAAACCAGGTTTTTCACTGTTGGAATTGGTGCTTACCGGTAAGGAAGGGGAGGAGGCTAGAATGATCCATGCGGTAACGAACTAGAGTTGGAGACATCAGTATGAACTCACATTTAGGTTAACATATAATCAGGTGGTTATGTATAGAAATACACACACACACACACACACACACACACACATGGGTTACTATGCACACATATCTACTTGCTCTCTCAGCTGAGTGTGCCTAGAAGCAACAACATTCCAGTAGCAATAGGCATGCCTAAGACCTAGATCTTGGTTTCAAATACCATTCCCCAGTGAAGAGAATGAGGTTCCTTGGAGAAATGGCTGATTTTAGGACTGCAGCAAAAAATATACAAGATGAGACTGAAACATCTTGTAGTACCAGCAAGTAATGAGTGTTTAAAAATAAATAATGGGGCATGTCACAGAGACAAATGGAAAGAGTTCCCAATGGCCAAAGCCAGAACAATTTGAAAAATAAATAGAACAGTATTGGATCACAACCCAAAGTATAAAACAAATGTCTATGAGTTCATACTGGTATAAATGATTGAATAAATAAATCAGTTGGGGAGAACAGAAAAATCTCTCATGCAAAAGAATTCCAAATAATTTATGGAGATGTCCTATCCCCAAGGAGGAGGAGTACAACTCCTATTTAATTGAAGGCTACACATAATGCCTTCCTTCCAAAGAGTATAATGTGGAAGAGGGTAAAAAAAGTAACTTTACAATGGAGAAAGCTGACAACCATTATCTCAGCCAGATGATCAAAATCAACATCAGCAGTGATAAATCATAATGAGAGTATATAACCTTGATACAATGTGATGAGACTGTCACTTTACCTCTGTGATCTTCCTCCCAATAACTCATTATTCCATTGCAATCATGAACATGACATCATTTAATATAAATCCCAATGGAGAGGAATTTACAAAATGCCAGTGCACCTCAAAACTGTCAAGACGCTCAAAAACAAGGCCACTGAGAAACTGTCATAGTCAAGGAAGGCTTAAGTAGCCATGATAACTAAACAGGATATGGTATTCTGCATGGGATCCTTGAATGTAAAAAGAAAATATAGAGTTTAGTTAATGTAGCATATCAGTATTGGTTCATTAATTGTAACAAATGTAATAGACTCTCTTAGTCTGTTCAGGCTGCTGTAACAAAAATACCATAACCTGGTGGCTTACAAGCAAAATAAATTTATTTCTCACAGTTTTGGAGGCTGGGAAGTCCAAGACCAAGGTGTTGGCAGATTTGGTGTTTGGAGAGGGGGCCCACTGGCTCATGACATCCTTTCACTGCTTCCTCACATGGCAGAAGGGGTAAAGGAACTCTGGGGGTCCCTTTTATAAGGACATTAATCCCATTCATGAGGATGCCACCCTTATGACTTTATCACCTGCCAAAAACTGAACCTCTTAATACCCTCACAATGGGTGTCAAGATTTCAACATATAAATTTTGGAGGGACACAAACATTCAGTCTACAGCACAGGCTAATATTAATACAAGAAGTTAATAATAAGAAAAACGGGTTATAGGGTATGTAGGAACTCTTTGTACTACCTTCCCAATTTTTTCATAAATCTAAAACTGTTCTGAAATCAAAAGTTTATTTTCAAATAAAACAAAGTAAAACAAATAAAATATTATGTAAAACAGATTGAGAATTACAATGACATTAAGTTTCTGGGGGGTGAGTTTAAGTTCTCTGGAAAGCAGACACCATGAGGTGATTAAACCTGTCAGAGATTTACTGGGGAAAATATCTGTGATGGTAAATGAGGAGGGAGCCACATGGAGGCTGAGGGAGCCATCAGACTGCTGTGGAAGGTCCCATTCCAGAGGAGAAAGGGAGAGAAAGAAGACTGAGTAAGAAATACCTTAGACTTCAGAGCAATTCTTAAAAATTTTTGGCAGGACCGGTGTGAAGTCCTTGAACAAACTTGAGGAACTTGAGCAAAATTGCTGTCTCAGTAATCCCATGGCTCCCAGGAACAATCCTGCTTTAATATCTCTGCCATGTTCAGCCTTAGACTGGGAGAAGCCCATGGGAAGCATGACATTGGCATGTACACAGTGATGGATTCAGAGCACAGCAGTTGGGGATGTTAGTCAATTATACTAATGCAGTCAGAGATCTGAGAGGCACGATTTCCTGGTCAGCACAGTTTATTCCATGGTCCTCATAGATATTTTTCCCACATATGTTTGGGAAACAGATCCTTCATGGTACCCATGGACCATAGGCCAATGGCTGCTCATTATGAACCTGAGGCCTTATTAATTTGATCTAGCAAAAATTCTGTATTCAACACAACAGCTGTGATTGGGGCTACTACTTTGTTAAGCCTGTAGTAGTCTACAGTCTTTCTTCAGGATCTATGTTCTGAAGTGAGACTGGTAAAATAAATGGAGATAATAGAGACTATCATTTCTGCATCTTTAATGGAAAGTCTTTAATGGCAGTGCTGATCTCTGCCATGCCCCCTGAGATGCAATATTGTGTTTGACTCAACATCTGGGACAAAGTGTTGGAGGTTGAGATCAAAGGTATCTTCTTGGCCTTCCCACTATGACAGCCCTTACCCTATAGGCCAAGGACCCAGTTTGGGGGTCACTCTAAATAGCAAGTACATTGAATAAAATTCCACACTTGATGACTGAGGAAATGACTACTAGGAAGAACTGTCGTCCCATTGGGCTCATAGTGAGTCAAACTTCTGCCAGGACTCCATTTATAACCTTGTTCCCTTATCCCTACATTCCAACAAGGGGGACATGATGGTGCTTTGACTCTCGGGGTATCCATGTCAACTCAAATCCTGTGTTTTGTAATCCTCAAAGTGCCCAGATATTCCCCTTTCCTGTGTACAGTTATCCAAGTACATGGCTGTGGATCCCATTAGAGAGAGAGTAATTGTGGGACCATCAGAGTATATATGGCCATAGGTGTTGCAGGGTTCTTTGTGAAGTGTATGGCAAGAAGACATTAGATGTATACGACATTTCTTTTGTGAATTACTTGTGAAAGAAAATGGGGAGGGGGGGACTTTCTCCTGCCTAAGCATTCACTTGGTTGCTGTAAACCTTTGACTATTTTTCTGAATTCTCATAAGGTTGATTACAATAGTTTTTGCGAAGTTTTACAGTGTTTCTGGGGAGGGATGGTCCATGGAGGTTCCTGTTGAGTTGTTCTCACTGACGTCATTCCAGCATATATTCTATAGAGACAGGTGTTTTTCACTCAATTTAATATCCTTGAGGTTTATCCAAATTATTTTGTATATTGATAGTTCATTCCTTTTTATTGTTTAGTAGTACTCTATGGTGTGTATATACCAAGATTTTTTTAACCAATTATCCACTGAAGGACTTTTCAAAAGTTCTCCGTTCAGAACTATTACAAATAAAGCTGCTATAAGCATGCATGCATGCATGTACAAGTTTCTGCATTCATTCCTTTGGGTTATATGCCCAACAGTGCAATTGCTGAGTCAAACGGGAGTCTGTTTTTTTATTTTAAAAGGAACAGCTTAATTATTTTCCAGAGTAATTACATAATTTTACATTCCCATCAGCATCTAAATATGAGTGATCTAAATATGAGAATCTAAATATGAGTGATTTAGTTTCTCCACCTCTTTGACAGAATTTGGTGGTGGGGTTTTGGTTATTATTTGTTTTGTTTTGTTTTAAAATTTTAACCATTCTGGTGGGCATGTAGTGACATCTCATTGAAGTTTAATTTGCATTTTCCCAGGCTGATGATGTTCAACATCTCTTCACATACACATTTTCTGATAGGATAATTTGGTTTTCATTGCTGAGTTTTGAAAGCTTTTTATGTTCTAGATGCAAGTCTTTTGTTGGACATGTGATGTGCAAATATTTTCTCCCAGTCTGTTTTTGAATCCTTTGCCTTTTAATTCTTTTAACAGGGTTTTTCACAAGGCAAAAAGTTTTAATTTTAACGAAGTGTCATTTGTCAATTTTTTTCTTTTATGGATGGTTCTTTTGGTGTCAAGTCTAAGAATTCTTTGTCTAGTCTTGCATGCTGAAGATTTTCTCTGATTTTTTTCTATAAGTGTTACATTTAAATCCATGAGTCAATACTGATATAAATAATTTAATAAATGAATATGCTGGGACAGAAGAAACTCATGGATATTTATTTTATACATTGAGTTATAATCTAACACTACTTTATTTGTTTCCTCCAATTGTTCCAGCTTTAGCCATTGGGAGCTCTTTCAGTTGGCTCCTATGTTACTTTGACATACTCTCATCATTGTATTGTTTTAAGTACTTCCTTATTTTCTGGCACTACAAGATGCCCCAGTCTCATCTTGTATGTTTCCTTTTCATTTTTAAATTTGGCCATTTTTCCAAGGAACCTGTTCATTTTTTTTGGACAATGGTATAAGAAACCAAGATCTGGGTGCTAGGTGTGCTTTTTGCTACTGATATGTCATTGCTTCAATGCTCTGTCAGCTGATGGAGCAGAGAATTAATATGTGTATATACGAACCAATGTATATACACATCAATATATATAAGTTTTTAAAAATAGGTATGTGCACACAAACTGGAAAATGTGGAGGAAATGGACAAATTTTAAGAAACACGCAGTCTCCCTAGGCTCAACCAGGAAGGAATAGAATTCCTAAACAGACCAATATCAAGGACTGAAATTGAAACAGCAATAAAAAACATTCCAAAAAAGAAAAGCCCCGGACCAGATGGTTTCACACCCGAATTTTACCACACCTACAAAGAAGAACTGGTGCCCATTCTGCAGAAATTATTCCACAGCATCGAGAAGGATGGATTCCTCCCCGAAACATTTTATGAAGCCAACATAAACATGATACCAAAACCGGGAAAGGATGCATCAAAAAAAGAAAACTACAGACCAATATCCCTTATGAATATAGATGCAAAAATTCTCAACAAAATTCTAGCTAACCAAATCCAGGTGCTTATTAAGAAAATAATCCATCATGACCAAGTGGGCTTCATTCCAGAGATGCAGGGATGGTTCAACATACGCAAATCTATAAACGTAATTCACCACATAAACAGAAGCAAAAACAAAAACCATATGATTCTCTCAATAGACGCAGAAAAAGCATTTGACAAAATTCGACACCCATTTATGATAAGAACGCTTAACAAAATAGGCATAGACCGGGTTTACCTAAAAATGATGCAAGCCATTTATGACAAACCCACAGCCAACATCGTACTCAATAGGGAAAAATCGAAAGCATTCCCACTTAGAACTGGAACCAGAGAAGGTTGCCCACTATCTCCACTTCTCTTCAACATAGTGCTGGAAGTCCTGGCCACAGCAATCAAGCAAGAGAGTGGAATTAAAGGCATATGAATGGGAACAGAAGAGATCAAACTCTCACTATTTGCTGATGATATGATATTATATCTAGAAAACCCCACGGATTCAACCAAGAGGCTCCTGGAATTGATAAATGAATTCAGTAAAGTCTCAGGATATAAAATCAATACACACAAGTCAGAGGCTTTCACATATGCCAATAGCAGTCATACTGAGAACCTAATCAAACACTCAATTCCCTTCACAATAGCAACAAAGAAAATAAAGTATTAAGAATATATTTAACTAAGGAAGTAAAAGACCTCTACAGGGAGAACTATGAGACATTTTGGAAGGAAATAGCAGAGGATGTAAACAGGTGGAAAACCATACCATGCTCGTGGGTCGGCAGAATCAACATTGTTAAGATGTCTATACTACCCAAAGTGATCTACAGATTCAATGCAATCCCTATTAAAATACCAACATCATTCTTCACAGATGTATAAAGATTAATTATACACTTTGTATGGAACCAGAGAAGACCCCGCATAGCAAAAACAATTCTAGGCAATAAAAACAAAATGGGAGGTATCAACTTACCAGACTTCAAACTTTACTGTAAGGCCGTAGTAATCAAAACAGCTTGGTACTGGCACAAAACTAGAGCCATTGACCAGTGGAACAGAACTGAGAACCCAGATATAAAACCATCTTCATATAGCCACCTAATCTTTGAAAAAGCAGACAAAA
Organism: Indri indri; assembly: GCA_004363605.1. NCBI lineage: Eukaryota > Metazoa > Chordata > Mammalia > Primates > Indriidae > Indri > Indri indri. Next base: position 88,022 of record RJWJ010003293.1, read on the forward strand.
ATATACACTGGGGAAAAGAATCCTTGTTCAACAAACGGTGCTGGGAAAACTGGATAGCCACCTGTAGAAGACTGAACCAGGGTCCACACCTTTCAACTCTCACAACAATCAACTCATGCTGGGTAACAGATTTAAACCTGAGGAGTGAAACTATTAGACTTCTAGAGGAAGATGTTAGAAATACTCTTCTAGACATTGGCCTAGGCAAAGAATTTATGAAGAAGACCCCAAAGGCAATCACAGCAACAATCAAAATAAATAAATGGGACCTGATCAAATTAAAAAGCCTCTGCACAGCCAGAGAAACTGTCACAAGAGCAAACAGACAACCTACAGAATGGGAGAAAATTTTTGCATGCTACAAATCCGATAAAGG